>JACEIK010001462.1:37745-50259 GCA_018107945.1 Datura stramonium | reverse complement strand
TTCGCACTGTAGCGGGAAATTCGCTCCATATAGGAAGTTTGAAGAGGTATCCGTCGCTTTCAATTTCTAACTCTCTTGGGACTCTCCTTCCGTCTCCCTTCACCTTAATCCTAGCCCACCGGAGGTTGTTTTTCAGTGTTGTTTCCTCCTCCGTTTTGATCCACCCTCCACACATATCTCTGGTGAGTTTGAAGGTATCTTGTGCCACAGATTCAGAGGTAGGGCATAGATACGAATCCAGACCCATTTTCTTTCCACCTCCTCTGGCCAACAACCTGTCGATGGAGACCACCATTCTAGTGACAGCTTTGAGTTCTTCCATTTCCATTCTCCTTTGAGAATGTGTTCTGCCTCTTTTCTCGTGGGCAGCTCAAATAGGAACTGAGATTAATTCATTACGTAAATGTTAATACCATACGTTGTTTTCCACATTCCGCTGACCCATTTCCGTATTTCGCCGAGTGTTGGGATATCCTGAGTTGGGTCTTCAAAGTTCCCCACTATACATCTTCCTAGCACTCCTCTTCCGAGACTCTAGAGCATCCCGGGAGAGAGTCTAGGATTTGGTGATAGTGCTTTCAATCCTTCCCCCGCATTCTTTGTTAGCTTTTTTGAGGCTTTTGTTGTCCATTTGCTATTCTTGGTGGCTTCCACAAAAGAGTAGTCCAGATATTGTTTTTGCCTGCTTGTTGAATCTTCCCCTCTGTCTAAGTCCCCAATGAGTTTTATAATCTTCTACGCTATTAATGCCNTGGGTCTTCAAAGTTCCCCACTATACATCTTCCTAGCACTCCTCTTCCGAGACTCTAGAGCATCCCGGGAGAGAGAGTCTAGGATTTGGTGATAGTGCTTTCAATCCTTTCCCCGCATTCTTTGTTAGCTTTTTTGAGGCTTTTGTTGTCCATTTGCTATTCTTGGTGGCTTCCACAAAAGATAGTCCAGATATTGTTTTTGCCTGCTTGTTGAATCTTCCCCTCTGTCTAAGTCCCAAATAAATTTTATAATCTTCTACGCTATTAATTCCCATCCCTCATTCATTGTACTCTCCGGTGTTATAATGACTGGTCCTGTACTGCAATAAAGCTGATGTACCTACCATGTTCGTTGTATTTAAGGTTGCAAAAGAATTTTGCAAAGTGGTCCCTTATTCTCCATTTTCTGGTTGACATTCTTTGTTCTTTTGAAGCTTCATTAAATACATAATCCAGCCATCTCATTACTTTAAGACCTACAGTGACTTTCCTCATCATCTTACTGCTACGTTCAGTCCACTCAAATCACATTTTTGACCTTGAACTGCACTTTGAGATATCGTATGATTTAAACACCACATGAAAATAGATTCCGTGTTCCTCCATCTAGGAAAAACTTCAAAAGAATGAAAAGGATTTTGCAATAATCACAATGGGTTTTTATTGTTGGCTGAGAAAAAAAAGGGCTAAATCCGATGGGAGATGCCGGAAAAGTGAATTCTGCAGTCCTAGAAAGTAGGAGAGAAAGATCTTGATAACCGTGCGTAGGAGCATCTGACTAGTATATGTTACATATCTATTTAGTAGGACCTTTAACCTTAATTAGTAATTAGACTAAAATCACTCACTTTAGTTAATTCAAGGTTAAATGTACACAGTCAAATATTACAGGGACCAAAAGCAAAATTAAGCAATAACAGACGAACGAAAATTGTCATTTTCCCTATGAATGTATTATCCCGTTGCCATCTTATTCGTTCAATGGAAAAACTTTACACCTATAAATAGTAGTCTTCCTACTGTATGTGGTGCATGAAAACTATTATTAGCGTGCATGTAAAGGTGAATCTCCTTAAAAAGAGAAAAATATTCACATCTCAAACTAAAAAAATTTCTTTTCCCTTCATTTTTTTTCCAATCCTATATTGTTCTTCACATACATGAACTCACATGTTAAAACTGAATAGGAGATATTACCTTCTACATCGATTCAAAATTTAAAATTTAAATGTTCGACAACATGAACGAAGACTGTTTTGATGTGTACTCATAACGGCAAATCACTTGGCTGCAGTTACTAGTTGCAACTTGCGAATGTTTTATACTCCGTCATTTTTTTCAGTGCATTAATTAGAAAAGAGAAACACACATCAATTGGTTCATCAAAATTAGAGAGGATAATCGAGGCAAAGGAATAAAGTAATTTATGATAAGAAATGCTAAGTGATACTTGTTCAAGAAAATCACCATAAGAAAGGTAAATGATTAGGTGTAAATCCAAGAGTCTTTGTGACATAATTCAAGATAAATGATAGCTGAAAATCAACTTTGATAGAACAACCTCCAACCAGGGATGCTTTGTAACATATAATATAATTATGATTGGTTTGTAACATCTACTAATATAATTAAGTTACATGCAGACTTTTTACCATGGTCCAAGACGACATTTCAGCCAATGAGGATCCTGCTCCACGCAAACGCGAAGTTGAGACTAGTGACACCTTTCATTTATTTGCACTAACGTTCTCAGTCAAGCAATAAACCTCAAATTACTTTTCCACGACCTATGATGGCATCTTGTAGCTTCTTTCACATAATTTTGATTTAGCAGTTGATCAGTCACTACACAAATTAACATGGAACAGAATTTCTGGCGTAAGAGGATTAGTGGGTTGTATGAATAGGAGACGAAAAGAAGATATCTAAGTGAAGAGTAAGAACCTCTGCCACAACATGCCATTACGCCACTCCAAAAGCCACTCTCTGCACATAATCAGGGCGCCGTTTGCTTGGCATACGAAGCAACCCTATTATTTGCAGCTCCATCACAGCTCTGCAAAACCTTGCTCTATGCAGCATTAAGTCAAGGATTCAGAATGGTTACATTGGGTCTCCGTGCTTTAACTCTCAGGTAAGACCACAATAATGTATGCTAGTGAAATAAAATCTGTAACAAGTACTCAAAGGGAAAACGATACTGAAACAAACAATTTTCAAGAAACAAACTTCATCACTTGAATTCCTTCTACTCTATTGCTCTCTATTTTCTATTGTGATTGAGCTTTGGACATATCTAATTGGAAACAACTCTTTATTTTGATCAAGTCTTTCATCAAGCAAACATATTTGATCAACCGACTGATGTATTGCATATCAAACAGACTATATACGGAAAACTGTAACATTAATACAAACATTTACCTTTTTCGTTGGTAAAACAAGTCAAAACCATTAAGACCAAAAAAGAGCAAATATGCAGGATAACAAGAAATTTTCCAGGTGTCCAAAGAAATAACAATTCCTGAATGAACCTAAATGGTGTGAGGCTGTGCCTTATCAAGTGATTATTTTTTTTCTTTTGAGAAGTTATAATATTAACATTTATTGCCGGCAAATGGGAATGAGAAGCTTCACATAATTTATACAGAACTACAACAAAATGTAAACCGTGGATACTAACATGACGTGACATCATATAGGAATCATGATAAGCATCCCATGAGTTAGTAGACAGCAAGAGGACTATATACCACATTAATATGGCACCTGTTTTAACAGCCAAGGAAATGCTGAAGAGATAAAAGGATACTGAAACAACGCATCAGAATTGTTTTGAGAAGAGTAGGTGTTATTCTTTCTTTTCTTTGGTGAAGCCAACTTCTTCAACCCTTTCTTTCCTGAGCTTGAAATGGATGCTTTAAAAGATAGAAACCAGTCATGAAGATTAATGAGATCACCATGCTCCTGAGCCAGTGTATACCTGTGCGAGAGGATTCAAAACAACTTCAGCTCTCCTGTTATCCAGATAAATGCAAAACATTCATTTTGAATATACAGTTGGTCCTAATGAGAAAACTATAGCATAGCAGCTTCAACACTTGAATAAATACGCAATCTAAAGTTAAAAATAGTTGCCAATATATAATATCGAGTTGACTTCAGCCTTCAGAATACTTAATCTTATATGAAATTGACTCTCCCCAAGAAAAATACTACTCCATCCATTTCAATTTGTGTCTTGCCTTTTTTTTTTAAATCTGTCTAAAACAGAATGTCGCCCGCTATACTTGGTGAGTTTTTAATTCCATTCCAATTTTACCAAAAGACGTGGCATGTCAAAACCACATATTAAAAGCGCATTTTTGGTATGTTATAGACACCTTTATTTTAAGAGCACAAGATTCAAAAGTCTTTACCTTCTTAAACTTCGTGCACAATCAAACTAAAATACAAAATGAAATGGAGGGAATACTTAATAAGAAGCACCAAGTCCAAAAGCATCATCTATCTACCAATATACAATATTTGTATGTGGTAAATTATACAAGATGATTTCAGCCCTTCACTWATACTTACGAAAACCTTTTTCCGTAAAAAAGCTCACTTGCTKTGATGGCAKAACAAGAGAGGTGCAYTGGGTATGACTTGAATCRCATTGGCACATACCAAAGAAGTAAACCTCACGAGTGAGGAAGTTTTCCTAATTAAATAGTCATTTATGCATATTTAGAAACAAAGTCTATATGATGCATGCAGAGAAAAAGAGTAGAATAGGTAATGCTTTCCACGGCATGGAACCACGGACCCAGAATACTCGGCACTTCTTTCATTGGTTGACAGGAAAGCATACAATATTATTGAAAGGAGACGCAAAATGACCTTCTAAGTAGCCTAGTTAATCAGGATGAGTAAAACATTGGAATGATAGCACGTCAATGAAGAAAAAAAAGTATAAACTGGTGTGGATCGTATTTGGTATATGATCACGTGACCAAACTTAGGCAACATGTCATGTGGCATGTAAAAGCTCTAATGGGGCATCAATGTAAACAATGAGTAGAGGCGGTCATAGCAGTCTTACATTATTGAAGTATCATGCATAGATGGTGAGAGTGTACCACCACTATTGCTGCAACATCCACACTTGAGAATTTTGTAGAAATTCAAGAGATCAATCTGAATTCTTCTTCTTGGATCACCAACCAAAGCCTATGTAGAAGCATAAAAACAACTGTAAGCCTAAGAATCAACTTGCAATTTCTCAATGGTGCTTTTGATGTTAAATACAACTGAAAGAGTCACATATATAGGTGACATGGGAAAGCCATATCTCCCAAGGCAGGAGCCAAATAGCGGTTCTTCCCATTTTGCTCTCTTGGTGACTCGATCCCAACATTATGATTGGAGGTAGATGTTTATTTCCACCAAGCTATCCCTTGTTATCAAATAATTACGGCAAAGAAACTTTGATCTCTAACTCAAGCAAGATATATCCATGCTCTAGAAATCCAAAGTGGTGCCAGCTATCAACACAACTTATAAATTCACAAAAACATCGTACTTACCCTATCTTAATAACCTTGATTTCTGGTTCACCATCATCAAGTAAAATATGAAAAACAAGAAAACTATGGAAAATGCAAAAACGAGTAATAAACACGTGAGTTTAGAATTACTTATAGTATCATAAGTTGTACTATCTAAATTCTTGCCCATATAAGAATCAAAATACAAAGGCATTCCTGAAATTTGGTCTGACCAGTGACAAAGTTGAATAGCTACAGTTAAGATATCTACTAAACGTAGTAAGATGCAACTTGCGTCAAACATTACCTGGTTACAAAAACTGTCTCATTTCAAATAGTAATAGTAATTATACTCACTAGGTAACCATGTGCTTGCTGGAAAAAGATATTGAGGTTGCTGAAGCACAAAGGAAATTTGATAATTACCAGAAACCCTTAAGTAAGCACAGATGTCTTTAGATTGAAGTGTAGATGATAAATATAGCAGTATCCTACTGTGATCAATCATGTCTTGAATGCAAATACAGGAAACTTAACTGATTGGAGATTGTCAACATCCTTGAAGCAAATAAGTTCATGAAAGGGCATACACTCGATGGGCTGCATGGTGTCCCTGTTTTGCAAGCAATTCAACAACAGGTAAGTAGTGGTGAAGAAACCTAAATTTATCTCTTGAAAAGGAATCATCATCCCAAAAATTGAGCCATAAACCTTCATTGATACAGGCAAAGGACAATCAAACATGGTCTGGAACACAAAGGCACATTATAACATCACTTCTTGGGTTCTTCATTTTCCAGATTCGAATGCTTAAGTACAATATCTTAGTAAGACTTCAAAAGATAATTTGCAGGATTTCAGACTTAAAAAATTTAGAACTTGGAGACACAGATTAAGAAGCACCATTGTGGCAAGCAACTTGCTCATTTTTGGCAAAAGATGTTAAACAGCTGTAACAGTACAGTGCTGAAGGGCATCATAGAAGCCATTAGGGACTAAGTTACTGTAGAATAGTTTATTTCTTGATAAGGAATATAATTTATTTTTTTAATGAAAATCTCCAGTATATAAACTGTATACCAAAAAATAGAGAACCTACACAATGATATGGTTCTCTACAGATGTACCAAATCTTCTATACAGACAGGAACTTCAATGATGCATCAAAACTTTACTACGAATAAAGGTTATTCCTCAAATGTACAAATCATTTTCTAACCCCTAAAAGACTCTCTTATCTCACATGATGGCTAAGGGGTAATCTCCCATGCCTTGCATCTTCTCTTTTATATAAATCGTATACCAAAAAGTAAAGAACCTACACAATAATATGGTTCTCCAAAAATGTACAAAATCTTCTATACAGATAGGAACTTCATTAATGCACCAACAACTTACTATGAATAAAAGGTTATTTCTCAAATGCACAAAATCATTCTCTAACTCCTCAAAAATCTCTGTTATTGCTTTACCCCAAAAAAAAAAAAAAAACTCTTTTTCCTCACATGATGGCTAAGGGGCAATCTCCGATGCCTTGCATCTTTTCTTCCTTCAAGAGATCCAGCTATGTAGTGTATCCTTTACTCAAACCCACATCATTTAATGCACCCAAACTAGCTTAGAACAAAACCACCACAAATGTGTAGCAGCCTGGCAATATAACAAGAGGTGATCCGGGTCTTTTCCGAAGCATTTACACAAAAAAATCAGTTGTGTAGTTCTTCTATCTCCGTGTTCTCTGCTGTCAAAATCGCCTCCTTTGCTAACAACCAAGTAAAGAAGAACATCTTCCCAAGTGCTCTAACAATCTACACTGACACATGTTACACTTAACTCCTCTCTCACCAAAAGCTTATGGTAGTACGGATGTACTGAAAAAATGCAACATCACCTCTTGCCTCTCACCTCCACGAGTCCTCACTAATGAGCAGTGTTTTGGAAAGTGAGAAGCGGAAAAAAGCGATGAGAGCTCGCTTCACCGAAGCGAGAAGCATGAAGCGAAACGCACGCTTTTTTCAACTAAAGCGGAATTTAATACAAGAATAAAAGATATTAAATATGCATAGATAAATAACCAAGAACTCAATAGAAATAACACATTAAATAAATCTTTCAACTCTCAAATTGAAAAGTAAATAATAGATACTAGAACTAAAATAAAAGAGCTACATACAATCACAAACAAAAAATTGAATATTTGTAAGCGCAAACAGGGAAAGTTTAAAAAAAAAAAAGAAACAAACAAAACAAAGAAGAAGAAAGAAGAAACTAACAGAGGAGAAGAGAAGAACAATGGAGAACAAAAAAGCTACAGTAAACTAACAGAGGAGAAGAGAAGAGAGAAGAATTGAAAAAAGAGGGAGAGAGGAATAGAAAACAGACAAAAAAAAACCAAGAAAGAGGAGAAGAGAAAATCAAAGAAAAGAAGAGATAAGAGAAGAACTTAACTGAAACAATAGAATTGGAGAAGAAGAGGAGCAGCAGGAAGAACCAAAGAAGATGCGTAAGTCGCTTGCAATTTTTCAAAAAAGACCTAAAAATCTTGCTTTTTCATAAAAGCAACGCTTCACGCTCGCCTTGCTTCTCGCTTCTTCTGTTGAAGCGAGCACTTTTTTCATCTCGCCTCGCTTTAGTGCCCTGAAGCACTTGACCCTCGCCTCACCTTGCTTCACGCTTTAAGCGCTGAAGCGAGCGCTTTTAACAACACTGCCAATGAGTATAATAGTCTATTCATAGAGCATTTCCATCAACCATTGCAACTCATCCACCTTTCGATCTTGTAAATTCCTTTTATATCTCAAGTCCCCGTGAATCTCACTCCTCCCTCTTGTACCACCCGAATATGTTGCACCATCACCTCTTTCTGGCATAATAAGTAGGGAAGATTGTCCTCGACGTGCTTTCTCCCCACCATGTTGATCCCAAAAGCTTACTATACTTCCGTTCCCTACCATATATGTAACTAAGCAACTAAAATTTTCTCATACCTTCATAATATTTCTCCACAGACCATATTTACAATGTAAAATTACGTTCCTAGATCTCCAACCTCTATCCGTGACTCCATATTTTCTGGCTATCACTTCCCTAAAAAATGCATGCTCCTCAATCCCGAACCTCCATAGCAACTTTTTAGGAAGTGCCTTGTTGTAAACTATAATTGAATGGAAAACGTTATCTTATTCCAGCAGGTAAGCAAGTTATAAATACAATACGTCAGGTGCTAACTTAGGAAAGAAAATAAAGAAGGATTCCTACAAATCTGCTACCTAAGTATGCTATGTGCATTACTAAGAAAGGCGTCTATATACATTCTTGGCACCACTGGAAGCATATGAAATCTGCGTCAAGAATGCAACTAAGAGTTATCTCACTCACATAATACAAGTGTTTCATCCGCAAAGAATAAATGTGTGACTGACACGCTATACTTGAAGATTTGGAGTTCTTTAGTAGAACATGACGTGAGGAATTCAAGATCCATAACATGCTCAAGTAGATGTTCAAGGTTGCTAGATTTGAAATTACGGCCATTTCTGCAATTTTGGCCCCAATTATCACTGATTCTGTAGAACATGACGTGAGGAATTCAAGATCCATTCAAGAAAAAGAAGAAGAAGAAGAGGAGGGGTACGAAGTACCACTTGCATTTATAGTGAGGAATAGGGGTGGCTACAAAGAAACTTTGAAGAGGAAAATGTGTTTGAGTGCATCAAAAGTTGTGCTAGTGACAAGGTGCCAGGGATGAATGGATTTCCAATGAGTTTTTATCAAACTTTTTGGATTTTTCTCAAGGAAGATATCATGAAGACTATGTAGCATATTCATGATTATCGGGTGTTTGAGAAAAGTCTTAATGCAACATATGTTGCAGTCACCCAAAGAAAGTTGGGGTTGTTCAATTAAGAGACTTTAGACCCACTAGTTTTATAAGTGGAGTATACAAAATTATTGCCAAAACATTAGCTGAGAGAATGAAAAAGGTTGTTAGCAAGTTGGTGAACATGCACCAGATGGCTTTCATAAAGGGGAGACAAATCATGGATGTTGCTCTCATAGCTAGTGAATGTGTGGATTCTAGACTAAGAGGAGATGATCCAGGAATAATGTCCAAGCTTGACATAGAAAAGGCATATGATCATTTCAACTGGAAGTTTCTCCTAGACATCCTCAGACTTATGGGTTTTGGAGAGGAGAAGCTGAAATGGATTGGTTTTCGTATCAAAACTGTCAAGTTCTCTATTTGATAAATGGAGAACCTGGTTTTTTCGCTTTTGAAAGGGGGCTCAGGCAGGGTGACCCTCTTTTACCTTTTTTGTTTACAATAGCTATGAAAGATTTTAACAACATGATGAAGATATCCATTCAGAATAGGTGGTTGCCAGGCTTCAAGTTGAGCAACAGAGCAGGAGTGGACATGGAAATCTGCCATCTTTTATATGCAGATGATACAGTGATCTTTTGTGAAGCCAAAGCAGAACAGATCAGCTTCATCATAATGATTCTTCTTATTTTTTAAGTAGTTTCAGGTTTATGAGTGAATTGGAGAAAAAGCAGTTTGTTTCTTATTAAGGAAGTGGCACAGAAGCAGGAAATGGCCAATATTCTAGGGTGCAGAACAGACCAACTACCAACTGTTTATTTGGGCATGCCTTTGGGTAACAAGCACTAGGAGTTGGTGATATGGAATGGGATAACTGAAAAGACAGAAAATTTTAGCAACATTAAAGACACAATATTTGCCACTAGGCGGCAAACTTACACTGATAAATGTTGTGTTGGATTTTTTGCCAACTTATGTTATGTCCTTATATACTATCCCTACTAAGGTAGTGAACAAGCTGGATAAATTGAGAAGGGATTTCCTATGGTTTGGAAACAAGGCAAAGGACTACACTTGGTCAAATTGGAAACACTCCGGCTTAACAAGATCTCAGGGGAACTTGGACTAAGGAACTTTAAAGTTCACAATGATTGTTTAATGATGAAGTGTTTGTGGAGGTATGTGGAGGAAGAACGAGCATTTTGGAAGGAAGTGATACAAAGAAAACATGGGCAAAGTAGTCACTGGTGTACCAATACAGTCACCAATACTTATGGAGTCTCGACTTGGAGGTCAACCAGAAATCTTTGGCCTAAATTTTCTGAAAATATTAGTTATAAGGTGGGAATGGCCAGGCAATACTCATGACTTCCTAACCAAATTTATTTTCTTTTTTGCAGTCAGCCTAAGGGTATAGCAGCAGATAATTGGTCCTTTCAAGGATGATAGATCACCTTCAGAAGGCATCTGAATGATCGGAAAGTGAATAGATTGGCACAACTCTTGCAAGAAATCAACAGTTTCAAAGGCACAAGGCACAACTCCAACTCCTGACACAATCAGGTGGAAATATGCAACTAATGGGATCTTCTTAGTGAACAGAATTTATAAAGAAAAAGTGAGGGAGCAACCAAGATGTGAAATAGGACCTTGGAAACAAATCTGGATATGAAATAGTACCTTCTAAGGTTAAATGATACTCATGGTTGGTGACTACGAGGGCTTGTCTCACTGGGGAAGCTTCCAAAAAGAAGGGGTTCCAAATTGTGTCCAGGTGTTTTCTATGCAAGGAGGCAGAATAGACCAACAGTCACCTTTTATCTTGACAGATTTGGTCTTTGTTCATGAGCCTCACAGGAATCAAATGGACAATGCTAGGACATACTGCTGATCTTTTGAGTTGCTGGATTAGAAGAGGGGAATGCAAAAGTCAGAAGAAGTAGAGAATAGTCTCGTCCTGTATTTGGTGGACAGTGTGGAAAGAAAGAAATGGTAGATGTCTTAGGAATAGGTTTAATTCATTCAGAAAGTGAAATGGAATTATATTGTATCCTTGTATTTTTGGGGTAAAGAAAATAGTCTAGAGGATGTAGAACAGTTGATCTGTAAGGTCCTCTGTAAATACTCTGTGTTTTTCTTTTAAACTTTTTGAAGGTCTCCAGCATGTCCTTAATGTGGAGGAATACAACATTACCAGTTTCTGAAAAAAGAGAGCAGAGGAGGATAATTCTCTGTGTAGATCTAGACATGTATTCATGGTTCTTTATCACACCTTGAACTAGTTTATAACCTATGGAAGTGACGGAGTATGTACCTGAAGCAGTGTTAATAGTTCAAGTGTTCTTTTCTTTTCTCATAAATCAGCTAAAACATAAGAATAGAATTTTAATTTCCTTTGTATCATGCCCCTAAACTTCAATCTTAAGATTATCACTATGTCCATGGTCATGGCTGACATGATTCTAGCACCTATGCATTCTACTCAAATGATCAGTAAGTATTCTTAAAGCTTTTATACAAAACCTGCATTGTAGCCGACGAGTCATGTAAAAGCAAACACTAGGTAAATTTATACAAATTCACGGCCTTCTGCTGGTTAAAGAACATAATCAGCTTAAAAAGAAAGTGTAAGAAGAATATTTTCCTATCTGGCATGCCATCACAGAAAGGAACCATGATGTAGTTAGACAAAGGACTTTTTTCTCTGAAGGACAGAGAGGAAAGCAAGATACGCAGCAATCCATCACCACTATTCACATAATCAAGCACGGAAATGACAGAAAGGTAGATGATACAGGTTATGTGCCCCTACCTTATCATTTGACCTGCTAAAATCATAGCTTTGTCATTTGATGTGCATGCATCTTTCTCCATATCTAACCGGCGTCGATTGATATGCCTCCTGTTACACAAGTCATAACATCGTATATTGATGAAAAAGATAAGATATATTTAGAAGAATCACAACTTCTTGTAACGAGATATCTCTACTTGTTCGGTTCCATAATGTGGAAAGGTAAAGGAGGAAACTAATGCATTTACTACCCTAGGTGGAGTATAAGTTATATACCCCCAATGGGCAGAAAATCTGACATGGAGGGTACCAACCCCTCCACTTTTGCTTTCCTCCTCTTTGGCTTGCTTATACACATAACTTTCCTTGCAACCTTCACCCCAAGTCACTAATCATAAGGTTCAAAAAACTATAGAGCAGACTAATGAACTTAAACTGGCCATCTGGACTTCACAGTACGGAACTTTTTTTGGCAGGAGAATGGCATTCCAACAAGCAGTCATAAAATTACAAGAAAAAAGCTAACCCAAAGACTAAAACAACCTTGATACAATTATCTTGCAATAAGTGGCACTTGTATATATTAAATTTAGTCCAAGGACAATTGACATGCCGA
>JACEIK010001462.1:27234-37333 GCA_018107945.1 Datura stramonium | reverse complement strand
TAACCTACTTATCATTGAAATCTTATCCAATCACCATGATAAAAAAGATTGAAAGTAAAAGTAGTTCAAGTTAAAGCTAGATCAACATTTAAACAAGATGTTTGATTCTTCCTTTTCACTTCAGCTAAAAAGAAGGCTTAGCAAGTACCTTCTTCAGAAATAAGGTATCTACATGTGCTTCAGTCTGGCAGCGGTATTGCTATTACACAGGATTTGGGAAAGCTGAAATACTTTCTAGGCATTGAAGTGTCACAGACCGGCAATGGTATTGCTATCACACAAAGGAAATATACCTTAGATATTTTGGAAGACGTTGGTATGTTGGATTGCAAACACATGGACACTCCCATGGATCCAAATACTAACAGTATTCGAGGACAGGTTGTAACCTCTAAAAAATCCTAGCAGATATCAGAGACTTGTTGGCAAACTCAACTACCCTATGATCACACGACCAGACATCTCATTTGATGTAGCATAGTTAGCCAGTTTCTGCAATCACCTTGTGATAGTCACCAGAATGAAGTGATTCGCATTTGACAATATATCAAAAGCTCTCCAAGACAAGGTTTATTGTATGAAGACAAGGGACACACCCACATTGTTGGGTATTCTGATGCAGATTGGGCAAGATCTCCTTCTGATAGGTGGTCCACTTCAGTTTATTGTGTTCTAAATTGGAGGCAATCTAATATCCCAGAAAAGTAAAAGGCAAGATGACGTGGCTAAATCAAGCGCAGAGGCAGAGTATCGAGTTATCGCATTCGCTATATGTGAGCTTATATGGTTGAGACAACTTCTCCACGAATTGAAGATGGGAGGAGTTGAATTGATGAAATTGATTTGTGATAACCAAGCTACACGACATATCGCTTCTAATATTGTGTTTCATGATAGAACAAAGCACATTGAGGTAGATCTTCAATTCATTCGAGAGAAGATTGAGTCTGGATACATCGCCACGAGTTTTTTCAACTCAAAAGATCAGACAAATACTTCCACAAAATCACTCCGAGGATCCAAAATTGACCATATTTGTGGCAAGCTTGGAGCATATGACTTATACGCTCCAGCTTGAGGGAGAGAGTTAAATATGGTATAATTAGATAGTCTAGTATGAGAATATCAGCAAATCCCTGTAATCAAGCAATTAGGAGAGCGTGTAAGATTCTTATTAGTTTCTTTCCTTATTTTCATTCTCTGTAACAGTTATTTAAATCCCATTAGCTTAAGAGAATAATCAAGACAATAATTCCCACATTCTCGTCTCTTTTCCTTCTAATTCTCAAAGACAAAACAAAATCACTAAAAGCTAGATTTATGCCAAAAAGGACATCCATTCAGACATTCATACAATGTGAGTCATATATTTATACCCTTCTACCACATGCACCATTGTCAATAACAAAGGGTGCACTGTGCAGTACTACGTTCGGCTAAAAAACAGACGGATTATATGCTTTTGATGGATTTGATAGAAACGGGCTTAAGACAGGTTGTGAACTAAGGGATAAATTAATTTCTACCAGAAACAGTCTCTCTATCTCACAAAGGTAGGGGTAAGGTCTGGATACACCCCACCCTCCCCAGACCCCACTTGTGGGACTATACTGGGTGGAGATGTTGTTGCTGTTATTTTAGATATTAGACCCAATTCGGGTAAACTCAGAGAAGAGGGAAATAGAACTGCCAAAAGGTTAGCAACTAAAACACATTGTTCAGATTTTTTAATTATCTTCATGTTGAAACAGCTCAGGAGCTCCCTCTTGCCTCCTCTCTTCCTCTGATTTCTCCCTCTGGTTATTTAAGTTGCTACACGGCGTCCTGCGTCTTGGAGTTTTTCTGGGGAGGATGCATCCTCCAAAGACCTAAGCTAAATGAGGAAAGATGGGAAAGAAAGAAAAGATCATTAAGGCTTGCATGACCTGGGAAAACTTTTGAAGACGTTTCCTAACCATGAAAACTGTTCCTCCAACTCCAAAATAAAATATATTTGCCTCTTCATATGTTTTCTGATTGACAGTACATTTGGTTAGCTTCCTCTATTGACAAACTTCTTTTCCTTTGTGCGGGTATTTACTTTTCCTTTTCTTTAATATTAACATGATTCAATTGGTCAATTATATTTCCAGGTTTATTCCTATAAACATAAAATCCATACGTACACCAACGAATTGCATTGTTACCTATAACTACTATAAAGGGTTTTCCGCTTAAAATGAACTGACAGTGATTATACCTCAATTGTCCCTTTGGTGAGCCTCTCCCAACTCTTAAGCAACCGGGATAGCTTCGCAGCTGGTAAATCCCTGGTTCATCAAAAACTCAAGCATCATGTGCAACATTTGGTTGGGGGAGGGGGGTTATACAGGAACTTTTAAGACAAGGAATGATCTTAATCCTTTTCAGTTTTCATGCAAACACCATCTTTGCTAAAGAATCTAATTATGGATAAAGCAACTTTCTCCTTATAGCCATAAAGAATGGAAAAGTACTACAATAAAAACCCATCTGCATGGAATTTCTTCGTTTACTTTCTAGGTGAAGTAAAGAACATGTTAACACTGAATGTAGAAAATAAGGCCAAGACTTGCAAATACCTTATTTTGCGGATGACTTGATCGGTAACCTCAACCTTTTGTAGCCTGAAAAGTTTATCATTATTTGACAACAAGCTCTTATCTTTTGCACTATCACAGTCATGATTAGATAACCTGGAGTTGTATGACTTAGGATCCAATGCCTCCAAATACAAGTCCAACAATGCAACTTTATGGCACCTTCTAGCTTCATGTAAACACTAAAATAACAATTTAGTCATGGAATAGAAATCTTCCCCATATTGTACAAATATCTAGCTTTTTCATTCAATTCCCATAATATTCAGGCAGCAAATAGAAACAATATGCCCAAAAAACAAAGATATTCAACAGATAAAAGTTGTCAGACCTCGAAATTTGTAAGAGTCTCCAACTATCTAAGAAGAGAAAACGGAAGAAGAGATCCCGTAATATTGAGGGGGTGGCAAGTCTTGAAGGAACAAATAATGAAAGAAGTGCAAACTTTGATCTTTCTTCTGGCTGTCAACACCAAACAGTAGACTCTAGAGAAAATTAAAGAAAATCCAAAAAAGATGTAACCATTTGTTTGAATAGCTCAACCAATACCTAATTAATAGCATATAGAATCCAGGTTTCTATTCGATAACTGCAGTATTAGATAACATGTTCACCGGGAAACTGCAGGATAACATCATAACTTTTGAGAGCACTTCAATGATGATACTGAGAGTAGCAAAGGAACTAAGCAGTTTCTACTTCCAGTATATTTAGCTACATTTATTAATTAAAAATGATGAAGCCATTCCAACTTTAAGATATTGAGAGATTTTAACAGGATCATTTTTTGATCAGGTAAACAATTTCATTAATCACTTGGCCAAAATCTGCCATATACAAGAACTATACCAAAAAAGTAAAAAACCTACAAAAAGACATGGAGCACTGAAAAGTTGTGGAATAATTTTCCAAATTTTAGCGTCGCCAGAACTAGGAACGGACATGATTAACATTAATCTTAAAACCTTACCATAAGGCGAGATCTCCATAGTTCCTGCAGCCTCTGCAGTTCTGATAGTCCATGGCCTAGACTCATAGCATTTACTTCTGCATGATTATTCCTGGTAAGATGATTCATGGGCTATTTAGAGACATTCTCCTCTAATATGAAGTTCCCTTTTAACCATCAAAAAGGAGAACATTATGATACAAACCGATTTACTGAATATGTCCTGTAAGATGGAAGCTCAAAAGCATGCTTAATCAACTCCTCTGGCAAATTAGCAAGAACCTCATTCCATGACCTCTGTAATGGTTTAACAATCATAGGTAAAAATAATAGCTATTCGAAGTTGTCACTTAAATTATGCAACTTAATCTTCACATGGTAAGTGAATGTAAAAACCACTAATAATACATGTTAGAGCAGAATAGCAATAGCAAAATGGCCTAACTACCATTCCACAGTATCTGACATCATGGACATAACCTGTAATTCTAAGTTAGTTAAGGTCACAACCTGAAAAATTCTAACCAAGTTGAGATGTTTCACCTACTCAATCTCCACAACTGTGAAAGGCTCTTCGAATAACTAGGAAAATATATGGGCTAAATCCTATAGAAGTCAGAGTACAGACGTTTAGCTCTTTCATGGAAATATTTGATCCCCCATTTAGACCTAGACACCAACCAAACAGAAATACAATAGAATCCTACAAGTGTAAAGTTTGAGAAGTAGTTCTCACCTTATTATCTCCCTCATCAACTAAAAGCTTGAGCAAAAAGCTCAGAGGCTGGACGGATAGTTGTTGGACTATTGCCATCTGGAGAAACCATTATGTTACTTGTAAGTATATGATTGGGCACATATGTACATTTAAATTTCTAATCAAGCAGATCTGAAAAATACATGATGGGTGTAGTCCTAATGTATAATTACAAGAAGACAAAATGTTACAGACCTTTAAGGCTCTAACAAATGAAGTAACTGTTCCATCTTGTCTTAAAAAATAGTTCCTCAAGAAAGTCGCCACCTTGTGGCCAATACTAAAGCCAGCACAATTTTTTACTAGAACAACCTCAATGATGGCATCCATTCTGTCAGCTGGGGATTTCAGAAAGAATATTGATGTAGACAAATATTGAAGTGCACGGGAAGTGAGCACATTTCTGGGAGCATCAGTACTTGTAGCAACACCAAAAATTAGGATGATTGGAATCTTAACAGACCATTCACTGATAAAAGCAGACATTACTTATAAGAATCATAATATAGAAGTGGTTGTATATGTAAGAACAACTATATAATTTGGTAAATGAACTCCAAAATAGAAAAGGAAATTGAGGTAAAGCTCAACCATAAAATCATGCAGTCAGTATGAGCACCATAAGCAATTTCTTTGTAGCAAGTACAATTAAATCCACTTTATCCCTTAAACAAGCAAATTTCTCCATTGACCAAACAGAGAAAAGGTCTTTCCCTTTCTCAAAGTAATCAAAATGCATCAAATTAGAGATAATTTACGCAAAACTCTGACTTCCTGCCTTATACTTTTGCTCCAGCTTTTGTCGACACTGCAGCAGAAAACTCCATTTTTAACTCAGAGTACGTATTATTGTCAATCACATAGCTTTGATAAATGTAGTAGACAAGGTATGGGAGAATGATCTATTTCTTATTCAAATATGTACAGTATAAATAAGTATACATTGGGTTCTAACCAAGGTGAAGAATAAAAATACAAACCCTTTGAATCTTCTACATATTTGCTACCATGTAAATTATACCATAGGACACACTCTACGTCTATCTAGAACACTCCCCTTCAAGTTAGAACATAAATATTGGTCATATTCATCTTGTTACAAAAGTAATCAACACGGTCAACGCCTTTGTGAACAAATCAACTAGTTGCTCTGCTGTCTTTATGCAGCCAATGGAAATCTTTGTGTAGCCAATGTATTCACATAACCTCGCACATAGACTATGTCATAGCTTTATATTTAAATTTTGCACTGGACCATGATACAATATTTTGTTTATTACTTCTCCATGATACCAAGTTTCCACCAACAAAGACATAGTAGTTGGTTGCCTAATCCGCACCTGCAAAACATTCAATGTGAGAATGCCCCATGATTGCTACATACCAAGTCAAAGGGTTCCTTTGAAATAACATAGAATTATGCTCTAGAGTTTCCCCATGTTTGATTGTGGGTGTGGACATGAACTAGCTAACCACAATAACTGCATATTCGGATGAATCACAATGAGATAGTTTAATCTCTCAATTAATCTCTTGTATCCCTCTGGATGGTCAAAGGGATCACCATTATTTTGCATAACATGTAGATTAGGAACCATCGACTATGACAAGGCTTGGCTACCAACTTTCTAAAATGTGCAAGCAGGTCAAGAATATACTCTCTGGGATAGAAAAGTTTTCTTTCTTGATTCTACTTATTTCTACTCCCAAGAAGTGGTTCAACTGACCCATGTCTTTTATCTGAAGCGTAGTATTCAAGAAAGACTTTTTTTTATGATCGAAAAATCTGTCTAGAGTAGAGGTGGGCGTTTGATTCTTCGGTTTTCGGCTCTTCGTCAGTGCATATCCCATACCAAACCGAAATTGTTTCAGTTTGGTTTGGTTGTCTAATTAGGTTTGATATTTCATAATTTGTTTCTACCTATGGTGTAGTAAGAGGCGGCCACCAAAGTTAGGAACTAACTCCACACTAAGAAAGAATCGAATAGGATCAAATTAATTCCTTCACAATGAGCCCGAATTACACGGACTAAACATAAAACGACAGATGAGGACCCCTTGCTGCTCATATGTGCATAGCACAAGCCAAAGAAATATAGAGATAATAAGCTAAAAGTTCCATCTATGTTCATAGTTTACAAATGGGATTGAACCAGATGATACCCACCATGTTATGGGAATGCGAAAAATTACTAGACAGAGACATACCTAGGGTATGAAGAAGTTGGATAGCTTCCATGACCATATTGTTGATGTTCTGGAGCAGGCAGAGCATAAGTGTAAGAGCTTAAATGTGATCTTGGTGTTGAATCCCATTAGATGGATATGAATATGGTAATCTTTGGCTGTAAAATCTAATTCAAAATGGCAGAAATTATTGAAGGATAAATTTTAAACTGCATTGAGTTCTCCCAACTTGTAGGCACAAAATTTGGATTCCTCATAAGGGGTCTACTATTTCTGGACTATATTTTGGGTTTATGTAATGAAAAATTTTAACCGAAGAACCGAGACCCTAAAAGCGAGAACTGAAAACTGTATACCGAAATTTTTTAAAACAATTAATACCGAAATCGAATCAAAGAACGAAATTAATTTGGTTCAGTTTAGTTTTTCGGTTCTTCAGTATTTATGCTCACCCCTAGCTTGGATCCAACCTTTTGAGCCAACTGCAAACTTCAAAATGCAGGGATAATGCGTTTGTCCCTCTACCCTTCTACTAAGTTTCTCGGACTCGTGTGTGGGTATCTGACACGAGTGCGGATCCGAGCATCGAATTCAGCAATATTTAAATTTTTAGATTTGGGGGTACGAATCCGAGCATGGATATGGGTGCGGGATTCAGCTAAAAAATTTAACATTATAAAATAGAGTTATCAAATATTTTTTAATTAAATGCCCAACGGGCCAAATTTTATAAACTAAATTCAGTCCACACAGATGGCCCAAACCAAACAAAAGAAAGGTTAAATCTGTAGGAACTAATACCCTAATAAGTAATAACATCCATCCTAACCTCTTCGTATTCTGCACTACTCATCCTTTTCATCTTCTGCACTTCTTCACTGTTGTTCATCCTCTTCGTCTTCTGGACTGTTGTTCGTCTTCTCCACTGCTGTTCGTCCTCTTCCTCTTCTCCACTGTTGTTCATCTTCTCCAATCTCCACTGTTGTTCATCCTCTTCCTCTTCCATGGAGACAGAGGTCTGAAGAAGTTGTTGCTCGCTAAAGAAAGATGAGAAATCAGATTCTCAATCCCCCCCCCCCTAAATTTGTTCTTGAGTCTGGTCAAAGTATCAGGATGGGATTGACCGAATACCACACGCACCATGCACCTGCACCAATGCCGCGTCAAGACGAGTTCAACAACAAAAATGAAGAGTCCGCGTAACATAGTGTAAAACCAAACCCGAGGACTCTGCTTCAAGCCATACAAGGATTTTTTCAAATGATAGAGTTTCCCATACCCCCTTGTATATTTCCCTTACTCCCCCTTAGCAAAAAATTTAGGTGGCTGCCCCATATACACCTCATGGAGATTACCACGAAGGAAAGCATGTTTGATATGTAATTAACATAGAGGCCAATGTGCATAAGCAACTAGGGAAATAAACAAATGATAAAAGTGAGTTTTGCTACCATAAGGTGTCTAAGTAATCCATCTCATAAGTCTAAGCATACCTTTTAGCCAAAAGTTTGGCTATAGTCTTGTCACAGACCCATCTGAATTAATTTAACAGCAAAGACCCACTTGCATACCACTGTTTTCATTCCTTTGGGTAAATCCATGAAATCTCAAGTGTGGTGTTCATTAAAGCATGTCTCTCATCAAGCATTGCATAAGACAACCCATCCAAGTTGATTCAAGGCCTCTTTCATTGTTGTGGGTATAGAGACTGAGTCTAGAGAGGCAATTAAAGAACTAGACACAGGAGATAAGTGGTCATAAAAAACAAAATTAGCAATGAAGTAACTTTATACTGGCGTGTACCTTTTTGAATACCAATAGGAAGGTCAAGACATGGTGGGGTGGGATCAGATGATGGAGTTGGCACAAGACATGTATCATTGGTCTCTCATATCCTAGAGTAAACTTGAATAACTAGCGATGTTTGGTGCTCAATAGAAGAACTATTGTAAGATGGACCCAAACTATCAGCATTTGATTGTTCAATCAAAGCACCTGTGACCTAATAGATTAACCACTGATCTTCTTCCCCTTGACTTGTAGAAGAGAGAGGCGCCCAGAAAAATGGTGTATTCTTCGAAAATACCACATTAATTGACATCAAATATTTGCCATGTTCAGGAAAGAAACAACAATACCCATTTTGAAGGTGAGAATAAACCACGAAAACACATTCCAAGGCTTTCGGATCTAACTGCGTAACAGATGGTCGAACATCTCGAATAACTGATGCTTCCAAAACATTAGACTCTTAAGTGGGCAATTTTGGGGCGTAAGTCAGCCCTTTCAGCAGTCTTTAAGTACAACCCTTAGGTTCTTTTTCTGAATTTTCTCAACACAACTCGACTCCAACTACTCTCAAATTCTCTATAAACCCCACCCATGTGTGGAGAAACATCTTCCATGATCTTGCAACATCCTCCACGAAATTTTTCACGAATTGGCATCAATCTTCTCTTTCTCCTCTAGAAAGGTAAAGAACAATATCAGAAGTTCAAGACTTGAAAGTGTGAACATCTCTTCTTGTTTTAACGTAAGTACCCTAACTAAATCCTGCATGAGTAGTATTTCTAACATCTTACGGCTACTCCAAGGTTAGGACTTATGAGATCATGATAAGAAGCCATGAGTCCATACTATAACCTAGGGTGGAAGCGTAGGGAATTGTTTTGGAATCAACGAGGGATGTGGGTGATTTTGCTAAGTGAAAAATTGTTGATTGTGCTGAAATTAAGCTATAATAGAGGTGGGTGCTAGGCCACCCCACCCATAGAGGGCTTGAACCACCTATTCCCTTCGGGTGTTAAGAAAATGCCTCTCTAAGCTAGAAATTGGGGTGTTAACATCAATTGTGATGTGTCTCCTCGTTATTAATGTAGATTGACCTCGATAAAGGATTATAACTTCATGGTAACACTGTGAGGCAGATAGTAAAGGTATGTAAGGCAAAACCTCATCTTCCCCATGTAGCATGAATCCCCAACAATGTGAATTTTCCCTTGGTGCTGTGTTGATCGGTTGTGAGCTATGAAGTATCCAAACTCTCCATTCAAGTGTTAATGTTGTCCTTCTATTTTCTTGAGTATTCCTCTATCTCGCAATGGTTATTGATATTATGCAAATGCCTTCCAATTCACAATCTCTTAGGAGTACTTTTCACCATTCATGACTTATGTGGTACTATGTTCTTGTGTATTGCAGTCCTTCGTATCTCTTGATATAAGTCTTGAATTGCTCGTATGAGCATATAAATGCTCCATTGGTACCTCAAAAGACTAAAGAATGGGTAAGCTAAAGAATATATGACACTCCTAAAAATGTTTATGACATCATGAATCTCCAAGAATGAAGTGCCAAACGAATAATCTCTACTAATAAGATTAATATTGTTAGTTATTACCGTCCAAAGGATGAAGACCCCAGGCGTGGCAAATAACAACCCATTTCATTTCGTTACCATCCTAAGGACGAAGGCCCCGAGTATGACAGATAAAGACCTACCTCATCACACTGACGTTCTTACCACATGAAGGCCTGGATGTGGCAAGTTGTCGTGCCTAGCATGAAGGCCTTGGGATAGGGCAGATA
>JACEIK010001462.1:2555-14642 GCA_018107945.1 Datura stramonium | reverse complement strand
GCAACAACTTCAACAACAATTGAATTTTTTCAATGACTTAAAAATTTATATATTTTCAAACTCACGACCAGAGCAGAAAAAGCTCGTAAAAATAAGAGGAAAAAAGAGAAGAAGAAGAAGAACTCAATAAAAAAGATAACACAATGGTGACAACAACGGTGGTGGCGGTAGAAATGATAGTGGTGATGGTCACGAAAGAGACGGCGACGGTGATATAGACAGAGGAGGAAGAAGAAAATTGTAACACCCCAAAAGTCCCTACGCTTAGACCCCAGATATGGGGTATGAACTAGCAGGAAAAAAATTAAACATTTCCCTCAGTACGACTCATGACATGAAGGTACGATTCATACCACAGCTCTTTCTATGAGGTCCAGAGAAATTAGAAAAAGTGGCCAAGAAACCCCGACAGGATCCCACGACTCATACCAGGAATATACGGGTCCTACTGAAGGGTCGTAGGAACAAAGTTTAGAGAATGACCAATGTGGCTTGGGAGGCTTGATTAGTATGTAATGAATCGTAGGATCATGGTAAGGTTCGTACCATCTGTTCGTGAGTTGAGATATTATAACACCTCGGACCTGGGGCTAAGTTTAAAACCGTTTTAGGTATGTGGATAGACCTGAACCCGATAAATTTTAAGGAAGAAAGGTTTTGGATTAATTCTTAAGTGTGAGAAGTACATTAGATACAAATTAAGGTAATAAGGAATCTCTAGCATAAAGTTGAGTTGAGAGCTTTCCTACCGATTGAGTTTTTCATATATAAGTTCTTACAAGGATCAAACTTAAATGACCATAACTCCCATTTTTATGAAGTATTTTTGGGTGATCCAGCATATCAAATTGAAGCTCTTTGAGTGTTTTTTCCAACGCATCTGATCTTGCGTCAATTGGAGTTCGGAGTAAAAAGTTATGGCCAGCTTAGTAAAGCACTGTTAGGTTTGACAGACAAGGCCAACCTATTCACCATGAGTCATGGTACGACTCATGGTATCTAGGTACATTTCGTACCAAGGACCCGTGATAAGATTTTGTGTTTTCTGACTCATTTCTATTATTCAATGGTGATATNTGATAAGATTTTATGCAAGCTGTTAAGAAACCCAGAAACCACAGATTGTACACCACAACCTGTGGTATGTCACCACGAGTCATGGTACGACCCGTGACGACTGGCAGGGCAATTTTTTAGCTCGTTTTAATAAGGGAATCCTAGTAATTTCCTATGATTTTAACTCTTAATGAGGTTGCTTTGGGGTTCCTAAGGGGCATATTAGAGGGGTTTTCCTAGTCTAATCCCCCACTCTTCTCTCAATCACCATATAGTTCTTCTCCCTTCTCCTCTCAAGGCTCAAAAACACCTAGGGTTACTTTTCAAGAGCTTTAAGCTTCAAGTTCAAGTAGGAATTTCTCCAAGACAGGTA
This sequence comes from Datura stramonium, assembly GCA_018107945.1. Taxonomy (NCBI): domain Eukaryota; kingdom Viridiplantae; phylum Streptophyta; class Magnoliopsida; order Solanales; family Solanaceae; genus Datura; species Datura stramonium. The sequence continues at coordinate 13,213 of JACEIK010001462.1, read as the reverse complement.
CGTAGGACTTCAATAAGGGTTTGTTTACACTCTTGAATCTCGATTATTTAATAAACCCTAGTAAATTCAATTATCTAGAAACCATATCTTAGGGTTTTCATTCTATGTATGATTTCTCTCATGTCTTCCATGTCCTTTATAGTTCTTGTAATGCATAGCAAATGATGTTCATGACTTCACTCTCAATTGTATGATGTATACCCTTGATTTGATATTATAAAGATTCGTAAGATTCAACCCATGATTTAGCATTGTCTTTCAAAAATATAGCCTATTGAAAACATATGACTTTACCATGATTTTAGTACATATGATTTACACTATGATCTGAATATATGATTTTCATGAATTCAGTATGATCAGTATGTTTATGGATTTTTAGACTCTCAGGCCTCTTTCTAGTTAGAAAGTAGCCTTGACTAGTCTTAGAACATTAGTATTGAGCCCTCGGTTTAGAATATTCATGGTCCTTTAGGATGTTGGGATCCTTGTTAGATAAAGTGGTTTCGACTAGTCTTAAATATTAGCTTCAGATTATCAGTTTATATGTATCCTTATGTTCAGTTGGGAATAGTACTTAGCACCAAATAGGTCGGGGTTCCAGCACACCCAGGTCTTAAAACTACGTGCCACTGTAGGATAAGGGATTCTCAATAATAAAGAATATTTCCCTTAGCTCGAGGAATATGGGATCCTCATTAGTAAGAGTGTCTCCCTCGCCTCAATGGGCACATGCAAGGGTCATCGTTAGTTGAGATTGTCTCCTTGAGTTCACGAGTGATATCACACCAGTCATGGTTCTTACTCTTGGAAAAGTATGAACACCTATAACCAGGGTTACAGGGCGGGCTCCATGAGGTTCACATTGGAGTTGTCGATTAACAGGCTCTCCCACAGTACAACTATCAGTTTATGATTTCAGCATCAACTTTTAGTGCATGCACAATCTCTTAAAAATCAGTTTTTCTCATATTTTCATTAACTATTTAAGAATAGCATATCATATCAGTATTTATGCATATCAGATAGGGTCATTGTGCTTTACCTCAGCTTATGCATTCAGTTACAAACTTAGTACATACTTTCTCATATTACTAGCATGTTTTAAAACTTCAGTTGCATTTCTCATATACTCAGTACATTCAAAATACTGACCGCATATCCTATATGTTATATTATTTTATGATATCAATCTAGGTACTCAGACTCAGCCCCACGGTTAGACACATTCAAGACTTGATCAGCTAGCATAGAAGTAGTGAGTCCTCATCTTCCGAGGACCGGAGTTATCTTCTTGGTTTCACTTATTTTTTCTTGTTTTTGTTATAAACTTTGGAGTTAGCTGGGGACTTGTCCCAGCAGCTTATCGGATTAGTAGGGGCTTTTAGACAGTGTAGTATAGTTTCAACTTATGATTCAGTGTTTTTAACAACTGTGTCCTTACACATAATGATCAATAATTTTTTTAGTTAGCTTCCGCTCAGATATGGTTTATTAGTTATTGTGATGTTAGAAATATGCTATTCCATGAGTTAGCTTAGAGCCATTCGTGGTCTAAGTTCCATGTTATAGCCAAAGTGTAGACTCGGGTCATGACAAAGAAGAAGAGAGAAATCTAGAGAAGAAGAGGAGAGAAATCTGGAGAGAGAAGAGAAAGAAGAAGAAAAAGGTAATATGGAAAGATAAAAGGAGAGGGAAAGTTTAAATTTTCAAATTGAATATTTAGGAGGGAAGTTCTTTTAAAGTTATCAAAATTTTAATTTACACCCTAGAGTTTTTAATCATTCTAATCAAATTCACTTTTTTAGTTAATGATAGTTGATCAAGTTAATGTCACCTTTTTAATTTTAAAAGTTAGTGTTCACCTCCCACTCAAGTTTATTAGATGACTTAGCTAAGGGCCTCGTTAGAACCCATTACCCAACTTAAAAAATTTTTTTAAAAAAAATTAAGATTGCATAATGCAAACATTAACTGCACTATGCAAACTAAAAGATTTCAAGTTTTTCTATGATTACTCAAACGTCCAACTTTATGATGAAATTACACTTGTGAATCTTCTAGATACATATTTTTTATTTTTCAATCATCCAAATGTAGTTAACATAGTGACACTCTTTGCGATTGCTTCAGATATCAGAAGAATCTTGTTTCTCGTAAGGATATTATTTTGGTATTTGTTTCTTTATTACGTTACATTTTTTTAATTAAAGCCATATATGATAAAGTAAATTTCTCAAAAAGTGCTCAATAATGAGAAATTATGTAGCAAAGTCATTTTATTTTGTTTTGTATCAATAATGTTTCTCGACTTAGGCTATTATCTTATAAAATCCCTCAATCTAATTTGCCATAAATTTTTTTGACATAATAAAATAAATTAAATTTTTAGATCATGTAAACATGAACGCCATTAAAAACAAAACTAAAGAAGAATGAGTGCTTTATGTAGATTTTGAAAAGTAAGACACCAATTAAAGAAAAATTATCTGTATAGACATAACTTAATTAATTGGGGTTTAAGGCTTAATAACATATGTTGGTACCCTCACTGTAGGTTTAATATTTACTAGGAATCTCCTAATATTGATAGCGATAAAAATCAAGAATGAACGTTGCACAGAATGTGGCAATCAAGAACTTTTTGTAGATTATCTTGAAGAAATACCATTCTGATGGTTCATAATATAAATTAATATGACTTGGTGCAGTTGGATCAAAATTTGACCTTTAAGGAGGAGCCTATACCTATTTTGGATAAGCAAATTCAAAAATTGGGATCTCAAGGGATAGCATTTGTGAAGGTGTCGTAGATCTGTAGATACATCGTCCGATGGAGGAAACCACCTAGGGGACTAAGTTGGAGTTGCAAAGCAGATATCCTGTGCTCTTTGACTGTTTAGGTGCTTTCTTTATCTTAACATTCGAGGATGAATTGGATGATGCAACGACCCTCATGATTGTTTTGTGATTTTTGTCTCTTTTTCCTTGTTTGACTCCGGTAGCTTTCTTTAATTGTTTATGATTTTCGAGAATTAGTAATATGATTTTTAAGGTGATTAGATATATTTCAGGGAAGATTTTCATTTTTGGAAGGTTTGACCAAAGTCAATATTTTAGATTAACGAGGTCAGATTTGAATTTTGCTGATTCCATTAGGTCTAGAGGATGATTTACGACTCGGTTGGATGTTTTGCAAGGATCTCGAGGCTCTCAAGAGTGATTTGGATCTTTAAGTTGATTTTTATATTTTTAGAAAGCTTGAGTTGACCATGGTCAACAATGTTCAAGACCACCACGAATCGATGAGTTGATTATTCCAGAAGGTCCTAAACATATTTTTTGATCGATTTTCACTATTGGTTTGGGTCATGGAGGTTCCAGATGATTTTTGATGGTCCATTTGGGTAATTGGTATGCTATGTGAACTACTCGCTTCCTATTTCTAGTACAGAGTATTTTTTTCTCTTCTCATTCATGAGCGGTTGGTTTGCATTCACAAAGAGGAAGGTTTTTGCTGCGTCGCAATCATAGAATGGTTTATCACATTTATGAAAAGGGATTTGGGATCGAGTCAAATTTTCTTTATCATTTTTGCAAATAGGGGGTCATGTATATGATGGGTTGGGTCGGGTTAGGTCATCGCATTCACAATCTATCTTCACGTTTGCAAAGAAGGTCTTGACAGTGAATTCATTTTTTTTCAAAATAGTATAATCACTTTCTAACTTGATTTTGTAGCTATGGACCTTAAATTTGGGAGATTTATAAGGGTATTTGAGATTTCATCATAGGGGTAAGAATATAATCCTTTATTTAGTATTTTCCCACTGATCTATCATTTATTTTGTAATTTAATTTGCATTTTATAATATCCCGGAAGTGACTAAGACTAGACCGGGGAGGTGAAAAAGAAAATTAGCAGAAAAATTTGGATTTTCCCCTCAGACAACCCGTGATATGGGTCGTTAGAAGGAAGAACGTGCCGTTAGAAGTGCCCATGGAGAGAGGTTGTAGATTTGGACGGGGGAATAATGGGTGTTAGAACGACCCCTTGGTGGTTGTAACGAGTGATTGGATGGGAGTCGTGGTGAGGCTAGTCTTGATCAGGGCGGAAGTGACAGGTCTTGGGATGAATTGTTGTTGGTAACAACGGGTCGTTGTATGTGTCTGTTGGGAGGATTTTCAGGATAGTGATAGTGGTGACGACGGCTGGTAACCACGAGTCGTAACGACAACTGGTAACCATGAGGCATTGGAGGTTAGAATGACTCGTCCTATCTGGTCACTGCAGGAGATCTGAGGCATGAATCAGGGGTGAGACAACGAGTGAAGTTAAGGGTCGTGGGAGAGAAGGACGACCCGTTGTGTGGGTCATCGAATCGAGCAGTGGCTACATTTCTGCGACTTCAGTAAGGGAAAAACCGTAATCTCTACGCCACTAAGTCTACTACTACATCATTTTAAGCTCAGAATGGGGTTTTTTAAGGGGGGTTTAAATCATTCAAACCCCCCCTCCTTCATGCATGCAAACATAGAGCTTTCTAAGAGTGATAAAGCTTGATTCTTCCAAGTTTTCCATCAATTCTTCCTTGGGAAATCAAGGAGTTCTAGAATCTGATTCTCTCAGGTATGTAGGGTTATGAATGGGTGAATTTGATCACACTCATTCCCCAATCTCTGTCTAATTCATGGAATCTTATTGATAATTCGATGGGATTTTATCGCAATTCTCATGAAATCCTTATGACCTACTTATGGGTTAATCCCTTTTATGTACGAATTCATTTTTTAAGAATCATGGACAGATTTTATAACTATTTAGATTTAAACTTTTTACAAAACTATGCCCAATTATGTATGTTTCATGATAAATCAAGTTATGATTCTACTTTGATATTGATGTTCATTAACCCATTATGATTTATAACTTATGGTATGATTTCTCTCAAATGCTCATCATGAATTTATGAATATCAAGTATATACATGTTTTACAAGTATGCGTGAACCTCATGATTTATGATTAATGATTATGGCAGACTCACAGGCCTTACTTTTATGGCTAGTTCACGTATTTTAAGTATGCTTATGATTATCATGATTTTAACTAGCCTATGAAATCTCATGTATATTATCCTATGAGCATTATATATGTTTTGGGAGTAGTATTTAACACCGAGTAGACCCGGGGTCCAAGCATGCCCCGAGTCTCAGAACTACGCGCCAGCATAGACACGATGGAACCTTCATGTTACTTTCCCATTTGTCCAAATGAGCCCTTTATTGTGATATCACACCTCTTTCATGGTTTTACCCTTGTAGAAGTATGAACGCCCTCCCGACTAGGGGTTTACAGGTCGAGCTCCATGTGTGCTCATATGGGGTGTGTCAGTTATAAGAATCTCCCACTGTTCCTCTTTATTTATGTATGGTAATAACTATATACTTTGGATCAAGTCATGTTTCATAAAGTTTTACTCTTATGATTATGATTATGTATGATTTACGAATGTTTTGAAAACCTTGAGTCTTACATTTACATTATGATATTTATGTTACAATCACGTTGTCCTACTTTTATGAACTTTCATGTATTTTAAATATACGTTTTACTTACCTTACATACTCTGTACATTTCATGTACTGACCACATACTCTATGCTATATCATTTTATAATACAAACTCCGATCTTCAGACTCAGCCCCGTCATTAACCAGTTTCCAGAGTCAGCATCTAGTTTCAGTGGTGAGTCCTCATCTCCCGAGGACCATTTGTTATCAGTTATACTTGTACTTTTAGTTTTCAAACTTGTCGGGTTAGTTGGGGGTGTTGTCCTATCAACCTATCAGATATGTTAGAGGCTTTCAGACTGTACATAGTAATTAGCTTGTTATATATTATGTGAATTCCGGTTCTGATGTTATGTTATAATTAAACGGCTAAAGGCTCAATGGGCTAACTAGGATTTGACATTCGAGGTGGGTANATGTGAATTCCGGTTCTGATGTTATGTTATAATTAAACTTTCATTATGTTCATTATGTTAAGTCTTCTGTTTTATTTGATTGAGTTATATGTATGTTCATGCCATGGGTCGATTTGGAGTCTCTCGAGGCTCCTTGTCCCATGTCTCGATTCGGGCCTATGTTTGGTTCACGACAAACTTGGTATCAAAGAAATAGGTTTTGAAGTGTCCTAGGGTGTCTGAAAATCGTGTTAAGTAGAGTCTTTTTTCATGGGTGTGAAGCGTGCCACAATTATGATGAAGAGGCTACGAGATATTTAGGAAATGTTCTCGTCTTTCATGATCTATGTTGTGCGGTGAAATATCTCTATATCCTTCTAACTCGTGCTATTCGCGATTGCAAAATCATGCCTCCCCGCAAAGTTAACGGCAGCATAAATGGGAATGGAAATGGCCACAAGGATGACAATAAAGACGGGCACCAACAAGCCCCACCAGTCCATGAGCACCATGCGCTGGAGCCAGTCGCCCACGCTGAATTCAGGGAAGCCATTCAGATGCTAGCACAGGCCTTGACAACCCAGGTCAACCAATAGGTAGTAGCATATGTCCTGCAGAAAGGGAATGCAGCAGCAACGAGGGTTAGAGACTTTTTGAGGATGAACCCTCCTGAGTTCCTTGGATCTAAGGTAGAAAAGGATATGCACGATTTTATTGAGGAGATTCTGAAGATCACCCAGATTATGGGGGTGAATGGAGAGGAGTGTGCTGATTTGGCCTCATATAAATTAAAAGGGGTCACAACATTTGGTTAAAATAGTGGAAGGAGGGTAGGGCAGTCGGAGCAGGCCCTATCACTTGGGATGAGTTTCACGCTACTTTTCTTGATTGGTTCTTCCCTCGGGAGATGGGGGAGCTAAAAGCGGCCGAGTTTGTGAATCTCAAGCAGGGTAAAATGACGGTTCAGGAGTATGCCTTGGAGTTCACATGTATGTCCAGGTATGCACCCGAGTTGGCGGCAGATCAGAGAGCCCGTGTAAGTAGGTTGGTTCATGGGATAGAACACTCCTTGGTCAGGGATTGCCAAACCGTGATTCTTCTCAAGGATATTGACTTTGCTAGGATTGTCCTGTATGCCCGACAGATGGAGGCGGTACAAATGAGTGAACGGGAGAGAGAGGCCAAGAGGGCCGGGACTGATAGCATTTAATTCTCCCAGCGGAAGACTAGTGGGCATCTTTAGCAGTCCCACCACAGGTCTTTATCCCTAGTACCATCACCAGCTAGTGTTCCGTCCTAACCCAGGCGTGATCAGAGGGGTAGAGCATCAATCTCGAGGAGTCGGGGGGAGCATTTCAGGAGACCGCACTTTCCCAGCCTATGCAAACTGTGGAAAGAACCACTCAGGGAGGTGTTTATTTGGGTCAGACGCTTGTTTCGGGTGTGGAAAACTTGAACACAAGCTCAAAGATTGCCCTTCAGCCAGATCAGGCGATGGTGGAACCCGTACTTCAGCCTCTAGTTCAGCAGTTCCACCAGCACACCCTGCTAAACAGGGGGATTCTACTAGCACAGGTGGTGGATAATGCCAAAAAAAAGTTTTATGCCCTATCATCCCGCCAGGAGCAGGAAGTCTCCCCAGATGTATTTCACTAGTATGTTATGAGTTTTCCACCTTGATGTATATGCATTGCTAGATCTAGGGCTACCTTGTCTTTTGTGACACCTTATATGGCTAGTAGATTCGGAGTCAGTCCCGAAATCTTGTCAAAACCCTTCTCATCTCTACTCCGGTGGGCGATTCAGTTGTAGCTAGGCGGGTGTATAGAAGTTGCCTGATCATAATCCTTCATAGAGTCTCTTTAGCAGATTTAGTAGAGTTATCCATGACCAAACTTTGATATTATCCTCGGAATGGATTCGTTATGTGCATGTTATGCCTCAGTAAATTGTAGAATTCGGGAGTAGAGTTCAGATTTTTGGGTGAGCCAGTCCTAGAATGGAAGGGTAGTTTAACTGTTCTTGTAGGTCATTTCATTTCATACCTTAAGGCCAGGAAGATGATCTCCAAGGGATGTATGTACAATTTAATTAGGGTTATGGCTGCTACATCTGAGACCTCGACTATCCAGTCAGTCCTAGTAGTATGTGAGTATCTAGAAGTTTTCCTAGATGATCTACCAGGAATCCCTCCCGAGCGGGAGATTGATTTTGGTATTGACCTTCTTCCCCATACGCAACCTATATCTATTTTTCCTTACATAATGGCTCTAGCCGAGTTAAAGGAGTTGAAGGAGAAGTTGAAGGACATGTTAGACAAGGGTTTCATTAGACTGAGCAAATCCCCATGGGGTGCACCAGTTCTCTTTGTCTTGAAGAAAGATGGTTCTCTTCGTATATGTATTAATCACCGGCAATTGAACAAGGTCGCCATCAAGAATAGGTATCCTCTTCCAAGGATTAATGATTTGTTTGACCAGCTTCAGGGTGCCAAGTGCTTTTTGAAGATAGATCTCAGGTACGGATATCATCAGCTTAGGGTACGGGAGAGTGACATCCCGAAAATAGCCTTTAGGACGCGGTATGGTCATTATGAGTTTGTAGTTATGTCATTTGGACTAATGAATGCTCCTTCAGCTTTTATTGATTTTGTGAATAGGGTGCTTAAGCCGTACTTAGATATATTCGTGATCGTGTTTATTTATGAGATCCTGATATACTCACGGAGGGAGGAGGAGCATGTCGCTCATTTGAGGGCGGTATTAGAGACTCTCAAGGATTGCAAACTATATGCAAAATCCAGCAAGTGCGATTTTTGGTTGAACTTAGTGGCATTTTTGGGTCATGTGGTGTAAAGTAAGGGTATAAAGGTGGACTCTCAGAAAATAGAAGCGGTGAAGAATTGGCCTAGACTGGTGAATTCTTTAGATATCAGGAGCTTCTTGGGCTTAGCTTGCTACTATCAGAGATTTGTTGAGCGATTTTCATCTATTGCAGTTCCATTGACCAAATTGACCCAAAAGAAAGTGCAGTTCCAATGGTTGGAGGCTTCTGAGAAGAGCTTTCAGGAGTTGAAGACTCGACTTACCTCAGCACCGGTGTTAACCCTACCTGAGGGTACTAATCGGTTTATGGTGTATTTCGATGCTTCTAAAATTGACCTTGGTTGTGTATCAATATGGTAAAGTCATAGCATATGCTTCCAAGAAGTTGAAGGGTCATGAAAGGAATTACCCCATCCATGATCTTGAATTGGCGGTGGTGGTATTTGCCTTGAAGATATGGAGGCATTACTTGTATAGGGTCCATGTAGATGTGTTTACGGACCACAAGAGCCTACAATATGTGTTTATCCAGAAGGATCTAAAAATACGCCACAGAAGGTTGTTTGAGCTACTCAAAGATTATGACATGAGTGTCCTTTACCATCTGGATAAGGACAATGTGGTGGCAGGCGCACCTAGTAGACTTTCTATGGAGAGTGTGTCCCACATAGATGAAGGAAGGAAGGAGCTGGTGAAGAATGTGCATTGACTTGCACGGTTGGGAGTTCGTTTGGTTGACTCGACTAATGGTGGTGTTATAGTCCAGAATGGGTCAGAATCATTCTTGGTGACTGATGTAAAAGTTAGACAAGACGAGGACCCTATTTTGGTAAATTGAAAGGAAGCCATTCAGAATCAGAAGGTAGAGGTCTTCCCTAAAGGGGGAGATGGTGTGCTTCGATATCAGGGTCGCTTATATGTCCCGGACGTTTATGATTTGAGAAGTAGGATGTTGAAAAGGCTCACGGTTCCAGAAATTTGATACATTTAGGTGCCACCAAGATGTACCATCACCTATGGGAAGTCTATTGGTGGAATGACATGAAGAACGACATCGTAGAATTTTTAGCTATGTGTCCAAACTTTCAGCATCAGGCTCGAGGAGTCGGGGGAGCATTTCAGGAGACCGCACTTTCCCAGCCTATGAAAACTATGGTAAGAACCACTCAGGGAGGTGTTTCGTTGGGTCATATGCTTGTTTCGGGTGTGGCTAACTCGAACACAAGCTCAGATATTGCCCTTCAGCCAGATCAGGCGATGGTGGAGCCCGTACTCCAGCCTCTAGTTCAGCAGCTCCACCAGCACGCCCCATTCAACAGGGGGCTTCTACTAGCACAGGTGGTGGAAAACGCCAAAAAAGGTTTTATGCCTTATCATCCCGCCAGGAGCAGGAGGTCTCCCCAGATGTATTTCACTGGTATGTTACGAGTTTTCCACCTTGATGTATATGCATTGCTAGATCTAGGGCTACCCGGTCTTTTGTGACAGCTTATATGGCTAGTAGTTTCGGAGTCAGTCCCGAAATCTTGCCCAAACCTGTTACACCCCGTAAGATTCCCGGCATCTAGATGGCCTACTCGCACGTTAGTTAAGCATATTTGGAAGCCATACGTGCTAGGAAAAGACCCGGGAAAAATCCTGTCGAACCACCGCGGAAGGCACCGGGGCAGAGCCCCTCCGCGATGGCGCCGTGTCAAGGAGGCGGGGCCACCATGTTGGCTCCGTGACACGTTGGGCCTGTCCAGGACCAAGTATATAAATCCCCCACTTCGGTTTGTGATGATATATCACTTATTTAATTTCCAGAAACGCAGCAAAACAGAAGAGGGACGAAGGAGAGAAATAAATAATCGTTTGATTACGCT
>JACEIK010001461.1:266642-279623 GCA_018107945.1 Datura stramonium | reverse complement strand
CTATTTCGAGAGAATTTGCAATATTTAAAAAAGTTGAAATGTTTAATGAGCCTCTTCAATATATGATTTAAAAATTTAAAAAATATTTTTTCCCTATTCCCAAATTTTATTTGACTGCTACTTATTCAACCCTTTTCATAAAGCTCAAGGTGTTGAAAAAATGGTTGAAGCTATTTATACAAATTTAAAAATTCAACCAGATGAATTGCCAACCCTTGAGATGTGTAACACTAGTATAATACCTTAAGCTAGAAACTTATATAATGTATATAGAACAATCGAATAAAATATTCCACCGACGCGACATGTTAGTTTTAGGCCTACGGTAGAAGATGTTGATGACTTGATGGGTGATTATCTTGGTCTTGAATCATCTAACAGTAATGACTGTGATTCATATATTTCGCAAGCACGAGATAGTATTAGAGATGCAAATGGAGAGCCGCAACTTTAGGCGTGGTGGAAGAACCATAGGAAACAATATTCAAGGCTTTCAAGGGTGGTTCAAGATGTCTTAGCCATTCAAGAAACTTCAATAGCTTCGGAGCAAGCTTTCAGTGCGGGAAGATCTATTATTGGAGACCATCGGTATTTTTTGGCAAAAGACAGTTTAGAAATATCGGTGTTATTCAGAGATTGGATAAATGCTAAATGAAGAAACTTTGGACTGCCAAAGTTATCGGTCCAAATTGAAGATGAAATAGATGAAGTGTTCGGGGCAAATAGCGATGACGGTATAGACGCAATGGAGGAACAAGGAACAATACCAATTCCAGAAAATATTTCAGAGGACGTGATAATTAAGTTTATGGAAAAAATCGGTTTGGTAGTTCTGGTTCCTGTCTGCTGCCACCCTTAGTTGGAACTAATTGGATAAATGAGAATCAACATTCAAGGTATGTTAAGGATAACCTCTTCGGCAAGTTATTTTTATCGTATAATAATACGACCAATGTCTTTGTAAGTGAGTCGTAAGCATGTGTATTGTGATTAGCTGCTTTAGATAGTTTGAGATTAAAGTTTACTGTTTCGATTGGGACTGACCCCATCCTATATAGCATCTTGTCGACCAACCTCAGGGTTACTAGCTGTTTCATCACCTACGGGGCTGTAGATGGCTCAGAGGAGCTATATGATGTCTGACAAGACTATATTCAGGCCTATAAGGCCATATTACAATCCATCCACGAATGGACTTCTTCTTTTATGCCATAACGACATCACTGACCCTCCGTCAAGCCTTGTGTGCCCAGGGTGCTATTATAGGAGCTCAAAGGGCTCAAACATAGCTACAGGAGCCCAACGGGCTTAGTTGCAGACCTAGAGGCCAGGTAGGTTGGCTATAGTTACCGGTTGACTCATATTGACCATGATAGAGGTATATAGATTGAATTGTACTTTCCAGGGCCAATAGGGGCCAAGGTGGGTTATTCTGTGCTGATTGTACCTTCCAGTCTTATGGGGGCCAGGTAAGTTTTTTGTTTTTATTACTTACTTGTTATCTATACTTTAGGTTGCGAGGCTATTCAGGTTATAACTCTTATCCTTCATGTTGTTTACTTTTAGTTCTTTTATCAGTTCTATTCAGTCATTTCCATTACTACCTTACATATTCGGTACATATTGTACTGACGCCCATCTTTGGGGCGTTGCATACTTGCCTGCAGGTGCGGATAGACGTGGTTTAGGACCTTCTTAGCTATCAACCAGAGTTAGTAGTTCAGTTAACTCCTTTTCTCCGATGTTGATAGTTAGAAAGGTTGCTCTTTTGTTTTACCACTTTTGGAGAGGTCGGGCCCTGTCATGACCACTATTCCACTCTTAGAGGCTTGCATACTATAGTTTCCAGTTGCTGGTTGTTATTGGACGTGTGGGGTCTATGTATTTTATAATTTGTGTGTTGTCCGTGTAGGGCCTAGTTTAGCTAGTAAGTTAGTAGCCTTGTCGGCCATAGTATGAATATGACTGTCGGTTTTCATTTTGTTATGATTAGACAACATAGTGGTCTTGTTGGCCCACACAGGATCCCTTATTGTTATGTTGTTAGGTTAGCTGTTTTTTTTACAGGTTTACTGTGTGGCCTTGTCAGCCTGAGGCTGTATTTACAGTTGAGATATAGTAGTTTGTCTTCTTGATTTGATTTTCTGGTAGGCATTAGAGGTGCATATGCCCAGCCAGGTCCCAGTGTGGCATTAGGTGCCAGTCATGCCTCCCAAGGTGGGGCGTGACAAACTAGATATCAGAGCAATGTTGTATCCTAGAGAGTCTGCAAGCCGTGTCTAGTAGAGTCTTGTCTATGGGTGTGTTGGCACCACATTCTTTAGGAAGGAGGTTGCGAGGCATGATAGCGTGGTTACCCTCCTTTCTTCTCCAGTCGTGCTATAGAGCTATGTTGAATAGGGTGAATCCCTAAGCTTACATTATTCTACTTATCTACAGAGAAAATGTCTGACGCTCGATAGACTACGACTGGTCGGGAATTGGATATTGCGGCAGGAGAGGGCACTAGCAGGATGCCCCAGTCAGAGCTGGCCTGATTTGAGGGCGATAGGGATACATCATCTTAGTTTCCCCAACATTCTCCACCACGCTAGGAGACCCCAACGTAGTAGATACGTCAGAACCACCCCCAACAATCCCTATACCTATACCATCAGATCAGGAGGTTAGAAGCGTTGTTTATATGCTGGCTCAGATGATGGCCGCCCAATGCCAGCCCGTGGTACCAGTTGTCGCTGAATCTACTGGAGGACCTAGAAGTTCAATGGTTCGAGAGTTTCTTGCTTGAGTCCTCCATATTTCACGGGGATAGACCACGGAGAGGATCCTCAGACTTTCTGGACTAGTTACAGAGAATATTTAGAGAGATGCATGCTACGACCGCAGAGTCAGTTGAGTTAGCAGTATTTTGGTTATGAGACATAGAGGTGTTGTGGTACGAGAGTTGGGAACGGTCTCGAAGTATAGATGTACCCCTATTGACTTGGTCTTGTTTTTCAGAGGCTTTCATAGATCACTATTTGCTGCAAGAAATCCGACAGGTTCGGGTGGATCAATTCCTGCACCTGGAACGGGGTACGATGAGAGTTCGAGAGTACGCAATGAGGTTTGACTCTTTGGCCAGATATGCACCAGCATTTGTGGATACCATGCCAGCCAAGCTACATTGGTTCATTATGGGGCTACTTCCAAAGTATATGGAGACCTGTGTTATAGCTACCTTATGAGAGGATATGGACATTGCCCGCATTCAGGCTTTCGCTCAAAATATCAAAATGATTAGGGGGTGTCAGCATGAGGTAGAAAGGGCAAACCAAGAGCAGCGCCAAAGGGCTGGGCCCACTGATATGCAGACAGAATTTCAGGGCAGACCCAGGCCGCGAATAGAAGGTAGGCCACCCAGACCTTCCCCTCAGCAGCAACAGAGCGGTAGATCAGATTATCGCGGACAACTAGGTCCCGGCGAGAGCTTGTGAGTGTCAGGTTCCCAACAACAGAGGGGATCAGATCAAAGTAGGCCTGATGTACCAAGTTGTACCATTTGAAGTCGACGACATTTTGGGAGGTGTAGATACCGCTCAACTTCTTGTTATACTTGTAGGCAAGAGGTCCATATGATGAGGGATTGTCCGACCAGAGATTAGGGTGACCGAGACCAGCAGAACAGGTCCATAGCAGGATCATATGCTCTAGCACCTTCGGCAGGGCGTAGACCCTCAGTTCAAGCCAGCAGAGGCCGAGGTAGGTCAGGGGCATCTTTCTGGCAGTGGTCCGGATCGCATTTATGCTTTACCAGGGCGATAGGAGTCAGAGTCGTCACCAGATGTTGTGACAGGTATGCTGGACGTTTTCTCTCACTCAATTTATGCTTTGATAGATCCAGGTTCCACTTTGTCCTATGTTACTCCGTTGGTAACCCAAAAGTTTGGTATAGTGCCAGAATTTCTTCAGCGACCATTCTCGTTGTCTACACCCGTCGGTGACTCTATTATTGCTAAGAGAATTTACCGGGGTTGTACAGTAGAGATTGTCAGTCGCCCGATCTTAGCAGATTTAGTAGAGTTATAAATAATTGATTTTGATGTAATTATTGGTATGGATTGGCTAGCGCCATGTTATGCCAATGTGGAGTGTTGGACCAGGACCGTCCGATTTCACTTTCCAAGGGAGGTAGTGCGAGAATGGAAAGGCAATATAGCTACGCCAAAAGGTAGTTCATATCCTATCTTCAGGCGAGAAAGTTGATAGTGAATGGCTGTAGTTAACATATTGTTAAGGTCCGAGATATGCAAGCAGAATCCCCGACTCTTCAGTCCATTCTTATGGTAAGTGAATTTCCAGATGTGTTTCTAGACGAGCTTCTTGGTATTCCCCCAGAGCGTGAGATCTATTTCTCTATCGACCTACCACCAGACACGCAACTTATATCCATTCCTCCATATCGCATGGCTCCTGCCGAATTGATGGAATTGAAAGAACAGTTGAAATATTTTCTATATAAGGGCTTTGTCAGGCTGAGTGCTTCGGCGTGGGGTGCGTTAGTTCTATTTGTAAGGAATAAAGATGGCTCCCTACGGATGTGTATAGATTATCAGTAGTTGAATAAAGTTACTATTAAGAATAAATATCCTCTTCCAAGGATAGATGATTTGTTTGATCAGCTGCAGGGGGAAAATTGATTTAAGGTCCGGGTATCATCAAGTGCGAGTTCGGGATAAGGATATTCTGAAGACAACTTTCAGGACGAGGTATGGTCATTTTGAATTCTTGGTCATGTCTTTCGGATTGGCGAATGCCCCAACAGTGTTTATTGACCTGATGAACAGTATCTTCAGACCGTATTTAGATATGTTTGTGATAGTGTTTATTGATAATATTCTAGTATATTCTCGCTCAGAAGCTAAATACAGAGATCATCTGTGAATAGTACTCCAGATCCTCAGAGACCGCCAATTATATGCGAAGCTCTCAAAATGTGAGTTCTAGTTGAATTTTGTAGCTTTCTTGGGCCATATTGTATCAGATACAGGTATCCAGGTTGACTTACAGAAAATTGAAGTAGTAAAGACATGGCCTTGACCTACAACTCCAACCGAGGTTCGCAGTTTCTTGGGGTTAGCCGGGTATTACTGAAGGTTTGTGGAAGGATTTTCTTCCTTATCAGCATCGTTCACAAGGTTGACTTAGAAAGCAGCTAAATTTCACCGAACCGAGGCTTGTGAGCAGAGTTTCCAGGAGATGAAAAATAGATTGACTTCCGTGCCAGTACTAGCCTTACCGGAAGGTTCAGAGGGCTACGCTGTATACTGTGATACTCCAGGCGTTGGGTTAGGGTGTGTTCTAATGCCTATGCTTCGGGGCAGCTAAGGAAACAAGAAAAGAACTATTCCACCCATGATTTAGAGTTAGCTGTAGTGGTTCATGCCTTGAAAATATGGAGGATTTATTTGTATGGTGTGCATGTGCATGTGGACATCTTTACTGATCATAAAAGTCTCCAGTATATCATCACACAGAAAGAGTTGAATTTGCGGCAGCATCGTTGGTTAGAGTTGTTGAAAGACTACGACGTGAACATCTTATATCACCTAGAAAAGGCTAACATTATAGCCTATGCCCTTAGCTGCAGATCTATGGGCAGCCTAGCATATTTGAGCTTAGAACAACGAGAAATGGCTCGAGAGCTACACCAGTTAGCTAATTTAGCAGTTCGGGTAGTGGATTCAGAAGATAATGGGGTTGTGATCCAGAATACAACAGTGTCATCCCTAGTTGTAGAGGTGAAGGAGCGACAGTACGAGGACCCTAGTCTAGTACAACTTAGAGACAAGGTTCAGCAGGGTGAACTATCGACCTTTGAGTTAACATGAGATGGTGTCTTGAGATTCAGCAGTCGACTCTGCATTCTAGATTTAGCAGGGCTCTGCTAGAATATTATGGCAGAGGTACATTATTCTCATTACTCTCTTCACCCAGGCTTGACGAAAATGTACCATGATATAAAGGAGATATACTGGTGGCCTAGAATGAAGAAAGGTGTAGTTGAGTTTGTAGCACAGTGTCCTAATAGCCAGCAGGTAAAAGCTGAACATCAAAAACCTGGCAGACTGACTTAGGAGATAGACGTACGTATGTGGAAATGAGAAGCAATTAATATGGACTTTGTGACTGGGTTACCTCGCACCAGGTGTAAATTCAACTCTATTTGGGTCATTTTCAACAGATTGACAAAGTCAATGCATTTCTTGCTAGTCAGAACTACGTTTTCAACCAAAGACTATGCTGAGGTATATATTAGAGAGATAGTCCGACTGCATGGTGTCCCAGCATCTATTATTTCTGATAGAGGGGCACAATTCACAGCTAGATTCTGGCAGTCAATTAAGAAAGTTTTCGGGACACAGGTTAATTTGAGTACAAGTTTCCATCCCCAGACAGACGATCAGGCAAAGCGCACCATTCAGACGCTCAAGGACATGTTACGGGTCTGTGTGCAAAGAATTTGGAGGAAGTTTGGATGAACATCTACCCCTTATTGAATTTGCATATAGTAACAATTATCATTCAACTATTCAGATGGTGCCCTATGAGGCTCTATATGGGCGGAAATGTAGGTCCCTCATAGGATTGTTTGAAGTAGGGGAGGAAAAGTTTATCAGACCTGATATGATACATCAATCAGAAGAAAAAGTGAAACTTATCATAGAACGATTGCTAACAACCCAGAGTCATCAGAAGTCCTATTCCGATGTACGACGTAGAGACTTGGAATTTATTGTTGATGATTAGGTATTTCTCAAAGTTTTGCCGATGAAGGGCGTATTGAGATTTGGCAAGAAGGGCAAGCTTAGCCCTAGGTTCATTGTCCTGTAGCAAATCCTTCAAAGGATAGGCTGAGTGGCATATGAGTTAGAACTACCTTCAGGGCTAGAATCCTTTCGTCGAGTCTTTCACGTGTCAATGCTACGGAAATGCATAGGAGACCCATCTCGGGTTGTTCCAGTGGAGGATGTTCAATTACTGAAGAGTAGTCCTACGAAGAGACTCCAGTTGCTATACTAGATCGACATGTTCGTAGAATGAGAACTAAAGATGTATCCTACATTAAAGTCTTATGGAGGGAAAGAAATGAAGAAGAGATGACCTGGAAAGCTAAGGACGACATGAAGTCTAGATATCCTCACATATTCCAGGCTTGACCCAAATGGTACAGTTGAGGTGAGATTACTGTTCAGTTATTGTGTTGTTACTTATATTATCAGTTCTATTCAGTTGCTCGCTTTTATGCTATGGAACTATATTGTATCATTTCTTGTAGCTTCCTGTGAGGCACCTATGTTGGACATTTTTGTGTTTCAAGTTTCCGGTTAGTCCATATTACAGAGTAGACTCTGCCAAAAGTTTTTTGGCAATAGTTAAAGGAGTTGAGTCTCTTAAGATTA
Source organism: Datura stramonium (assembly GCA_018107945.1). Taxonomy (NCBI): domain Eukaryota; kingdom Viridiplantae; phylum Streptophyta; class Magnoliopsida; order Solanales; family Solanaceae; genus Datura; species Datura stramonium. Next base: position 272,181 of record JACEIK010001461.1, on the reverse strand, counting down.
AGATCACATTCGAGGTTGAATGTTCTTGGGGGGGAGGGTGATGTTATACACCATAAGTTTTTATCATTTAATGGATGCGTGCGTACGCATGTTGAGAGTTTTGGAGTACGACACATGCGAGGAAGGGCTCGGGGGGTGAGCATATGAACACGACATCGAGTGAGTAGGAGGCTCAGGGTTGGAGGCCAGACGCCCTGGGTGCCGTGCTGCGCTTCCAGGACGGCGCATGCCACCCCTGCCACCACCTCAACATCTATCTAAGTCCCTTTGTTAATTTCTTGAATCAGTTAAACATTTCCCCTCGGATGAGAAGAGAGAGCAAGCGACAAGTTCGTCCATTTTTCATCAAATTACGCTGTTAAACTCTATCCAAACACAAATTCATCTTGGATAACGAGTTCTAGGCCTACGAGAAACATCCCTGCGGAGTTATTTCTTGAAAATTCGCTCAGAGTACCGGAACCCCACCAAGTAAAAGTTGTTGGAATCACTTCTAATATAGTCCTAGCAACTACAAGTGATAGGTAAGCATTTCTACCTTCTAAAATCTTGAGAATTTGTGAGGTTTCGGCTGAATTAAACAGAGTTGAATTATAGTTAATATTATTGAAAGATATCATTGTTTGCCGAGTCTTAGTATTGAAAATAGCCTTATTCTCTCAGCGTAAAGGCTGCAATTGAGTGGAATCGCCGGCTACAGGCTGGAACTAATTGGATAAATGAGAATCTGCATTCAAGGTATATTAAGGCTAACCTCTTCGACAAGTTATTCCTGTTGTATAGTAATATGACCAATGTCTTTGTAAGTGAGTCGTAAGCATGTGTATTTTGATTAGCTACTTCAGATAGTTTGAGATTTAAAGTTTAGTATTTCTGTTGAGACTGGCCCCACCCTGTATAGCCTCCCGTCGACCAACCTCAGGGTTACTAGCTATGTCATCGCCTACGATGCTATAAATGGCTCAGAGGAGCTATATGATATCATACAGGACTATATTCAGGCCTATAAGGCCATATTACAGTTCATCCACGAATGGACTTCTTCTTTTATGCCATAACGACATCACTGACCCTCCGTTGAGCCTTGTGTGCTAGGGTGCGGTTACAAGATCCTAAAGGGCTCAAATACAACTACAGGAGCCCAGCGGTCTCAGTTGCAGACACAAAGGCCAGGTAGGTCGGCTATAGTTACCCGTTGACTTATATTGACCATAATAGGTGTATATAGATTGAATTGTACTTGCCAGGGCTAATGGGGGCCCAGGTGGGTTAGGATGCTAAAAAAGGTGGAATCAACGAATAGTAGGGTGAAAGAGGCCAAAGGGGAGGTGTCTAACCTCGTCCAAATAGTGAGTTCACATTCAGCTTCGATCAAACACATAGAAGCTCAAATGAATCGTTTGTCCATGCAAATGAACCCCAGAATGAAAAGGACTCTCCCTAGTGACACTATTCCTAATCCCAAGAAGGACAATCATTGCATGGACATCGTTACGAGAAGCGGTAAGGTGTTGGCTGATGGGGGCATTAAGCCCAAAAATATTGTTGACCCAAAACAAGAAGTGATGTGAATGATGAGGTGCCAAAAGCACCAAATGTTGATGATGATAACGAAGAACTTGATAAAGAGGGAGTTAATGTTGACCCCGAGAAGGCTGTTGAGGAGAAAACGAGCAAAGAGGCTTTAACCGATATGGGCCAAGATCCTAGGATTTCAGCTCCTTATCCTTAGAGGTTAGAAAAGAAGAAAGAGGACAATCAGTTTAAAATATTCATCGAGCTGTTTAGTAAATTATCCATAAATATACCTCTAGTGGATGCATTGCTCCAAATGCCGGGCTACGCCAAATTTATGAAAGAATTGTTGAAGAAAAAGAAGGTTGTTGATTCTGGTGTAGGGAAAGTAACATGCCATTGCAGTGCTATGATGGCGAGCAATCTCGCTCCCAAAAGAGAGGATCCTAGAGCCTTTACTATCCCCTGCACCATAAGGCTATGCGTGTTTAAAAAGGCCTTATCTGATCTCGGGGCAAGTATAAATCTGATGCCTCTCATTATTTTTAGGAAATTGGGGTTGGGGAATCCTAAACCCACCTCAATGAGGCTGTTAACGGCAGATCGATCCATCAAGAAATCAGTGAGGGTGTTAGAGGACGTCTTAGTTTGGGTAGACAAGTTCTTCCTTCCAGCCGACTTCGTCGTGTTGGATTGTGATATGGATGCTGAAGTACCCATCATCTTGAGGAGACCATTGCTCACCACGGGTAGAGCTTTGGTAGATATGGAGCTCGGAGAGCTAAAATTTAGAGTGGGAGGTGAGGAAGTCACCTACAAGGTTTGTCAAACCACTGAGCCCCCGGATGAGTGTAAGGTGATAGGGGTCTTTAATGATGAGGTAGAACAAGATGACTTGTGATGATAAGGTAGATTTGGAGGATGACCCTCTGAAATACTAACAATGAGGAGGTGTCCGTCATGCCATGACATTAAATAAAGCACTTCTTGGGAGGCAACCAAGTGTTGTTATGTTTTGATACTTGATGTTTTGTTGATTTTTTTTGTAGGTTGATTGGTTGAATAACTAGATGAAAGAAAAATAGGTCACTGGCGGCTTGAGACCTGCGAAATGCAGGTTTTCAAGTGTGAATCACCGCATCAATACAAGAGAGAAGCAGAAAGCTGGGAGTAAAAAGAAGGAACTGGCGAACCACTAGCAAATCACCGGTGACAATTCGCGAATCACCGGTCAGCCACCAGCTTCAACCAGTAAACTTGGGAGTGGAAGTGAGAACTGCAATCCACCGGCGGAACATAAGTGGCAACCCACGAACTGCCGGTCATTCACAGTCTGTAAAGTAGAGAACTGGGCAAAAGTGGAGGTCACCTGTGCTTGGATCGGTGAACCACCAATACTCACCTACAGCCTCAGGTCTAGCATGGGCAGAAGTACGTAATTCTATTTAAAATATTGACTGACCCATTGACCAACCCGACCTGTGGAACTTTAAAAAAGAAAACAACCGGTCAAACCCTTTTTAAATCCCTTCTCTCAACCCTTTCATCTACCCCACAACCTTTCCACTTTCCTAATACCCTATTTCCCCATTCTTCCACCTTCTTAACTTCCCACCATTAAACCTACCATTAAAACCCACCTTTTCACCACCCAATCACACTCCCTCTCTTTAGCCTATAAAACCTCTGTTCCCATTCTCTTCATCTTATACGTCTCACTCAAACTCTCTCTTAGAAAAATAAGCTCTCACTCTTTAGGACAAACCATTGTTGGTCAATTCACAAAGCTCCCATCTAAGTACTTTTTCTCACTACTCAATCGATATATACATCCTTGCTTTTATCTTTCTTGTTGATGAGAATGTGAGTAAAAACAATTTAAGCTTGCTAAATCTAGAATTTTCCGTACCCATTTCCATCATTTCACATTTAATGATTTCCTTTTGTTTACTAATTCTTATAATGTGGGTATGTTGAGGGTTTGGATAATTGAATAATGTTGGTGGGGGTACTAATTTTGTAGAAATGTCATATGAAATTGTGTGATTGATATAATGGTTGGGGGTGAAGTCTAAGTAACCCTGAGTTCTTAAAATGCATGATTTACCCAATGAAGATCGGGTGACGCAGTTCTTAAGAGAGAATCATCATTTTTTGTTGTTGTGTTGTTTTAGTAAGTAGCTTAACATGTGAGGATGTGTTGAGTAAGGCTTGTATTTGAGAGATTGTTGTTTAATTGATTTAGGCTGAGCTATTCTGAGCGGCGTTTCACTTGAGAGCCATTGGTCAGGCCCGGTGAAATGCTTGTTGAAGCACCGGTGTGGGTTTGAAACTTCAGCCCACTACCCAGCACCTGCGTTTCTCCCGCGCTTAGCGGATCATGACCGGCGAAACACTGGTATAGCGCTGGTATTTCACAACTCTGCCTAGTTATCTGACCAAGCTGGCAGTTCAACTGCATCTAGTAGGTCTCAATCGGCATTTCATAGCTTTGTCACCGATACTACTGGCACACGATTTTAACATTTCATCTTATTCTTATCCAATTTTTAGATTTTAATTTCTATTTTAGTTTAGCTGTCTCTTTTAATATCATATCATAAAAACACAAAAATATAGTGGCGTGGTAATAATATTTTTTTTGCAGCATAATGACTTCATCCAAGCAAACGAACAAGGGAAAGGCCCCTTCCACATCCAAAGGTAAAGGCAAAGGAAAGGACAAGGCAGCCCTAGTCCCCATCAACATTAGAGAGGCCATTATTTACTGTGTGCCTAACATGAAGGCAAACTTTGTCATTTGTGAAGGAAGGCCGATCACCACGAAGAAGCGATTCATTCTGGTGGGGCTGGGGAATAATCTCCAAAATATCACTACACAATTAATCCACCGCCAATGGCACATATTTGCTGAGCCTCTCCCAGAGTACTACACCAACCTCGTGCTAGAATTTTATGCCTCTTACCAGGCACGCCAGGAGGCAATGAAGCATAAGGGGAAGGTTGATGAGTTCCCTTGCCTTCCCTCACTCAGGGTCAGAGGTGTGGAGGTAGATATTACTCCGTCCGCCATCAATGCATTATTTTGGGCAGATGAGATCAATCTGGGAATGGAGTATGCAACAAGGTGACCAACAAAGAAAAATAGTTTGATTGGATAGCTCCCATCATTGCCAATGGTCAGCCTTTATGGGCCTCTATGGGTGGCGAAATCTTGAGGTATGACCACTAGTTCAAGGCTAAGTTGTGGCTGGAGTTCATGTGTGGCTGAATTATGCCCTCGAAGAATGACCAAAGAGTGAACTTGGAGGCAGCTATACTCATCGCCTGCATCATGACAAGTGTTCCTATCAACTTCTAGGAGATTGTTCCCATCCAAATGAAGTGAAAGGCCAGGTAGTAGGGAACGTCCACGCCATATGCTATGTTTATTTCTCAGTTGTGCCTCAATGCAGGGGTCCCATTATTCCCTAATGAGTCTCCCAGCTCCGCCATCAGTGTAATCAATATGGAACAAAAGAGGGATGCTGAGGCACCCAAGGTGAAAAGAAAGCGGTTGCAAGCATTTGAGACTCCGGAGGGCTCTGCCTCCCATGACAGAGAGGAGACTCCCATTGCTCCTGACCTTAATATGCCACACCCTGAGTCGTCGGAGCATGCATTTAGAGAAACACAGTTTTGGAGGTTTTCACCTCCTCCTACATCCTCTCGCCAAAGCGGAATATAGAGGCTAACTGAGATGAAAAATCCTATGAAATCCAACTTCAAAAGTTGGCCTAAAATCTCCTGGCTCTTATTGCTAGAACAGTGAAGAGGGAGATGAAAAATGTGTTCGATAGTTTGATGAAGCTTTGCTCTTGAGTAGATGTGGTTGAGGGAGCTGTCTCTTCTCTCCGAGTGGAATTATGAGAGTTGAGGGACCAGGCACTGATCTGGGGCATATTTATATGCCCAAGTGATACTCAAATGCATCGTTTTTGCCTTGTTTATCCAACAATGTTTGTACATTCTCATGTAAATTGTA
>JACEIK010001461.1:226272-246442 GCA_018107945.1 Datura stramonium | reverse complement strand
TTACCTTAGTTCAGTCCTTGTGGGATCGATACTTGGCTTACTTAAGCCATTTTACTACTTGTTCGACCACGTGCACTTGCGTGTAGTTACAAACGCCCGAACAGGTAGCACCAAAGAATGAGGAAATGAATGAATGGGTTGGTTTAGAAGAACCTTTGACCCTTAGAAGAAAAAGAGAATTGTTAAAAGGTGCTACCTCTTGCTTTGATGAGATTAAAAGTGGTAACCAAGGAGATATCGTTGGCTCTTGTTACAAAAGTGAAAAGGTTGATCATGGGGATGATCTCAAGAGAAAAATGGAGTATGCAAAAATGTTCACAAAAAGGGCATTAGGGAAGTTCTGGTAACTAGAACTAAAAAGTCATCCTACCTTTTCCCCTTACCTTCATTATGAACTCCAAGTCCTAATTGATTTTAAGTGTAGCAACTCTACATTAGAGGCGAATTACACAAAAGGCAAGCCTATGGGTCAAGTTATGTGTATGAGAATTTCTTTATGAGAGTGAGCGTATTTGTTTCATTATATAATGTCTTTGAGTGTGAATTTCTTGATAATTAAATAGAATTCTCTCTTGATGTGAGTTGCACCATTGATGTTGCCCAAGCGCACGTGATCGTCAAGTAGTATAGGATTTTGATCTCTAGATATCGCACCCAAGGGACTTGTCAATTAATCATTATAAAGTTGTCACTTTAATTTCACTAATCTACAAAACAAGTAAAATGAAGATTGGTTTGGAAAATTAAACTACTAAAACTTCAAATATAAAATTAACTAAAACAAATGCAAGCTTGATTGTATTTCGATGATGATGAAAGACTAGGGCAATGGCACTTGGTTAGTTTCAAGTTGAGTTTTTCAAACGTAATTAAACTGGTGCGATTCTTCCTATGGTTGTTAGTTGCAAGTTAAAAGTTACTATCCCATTTCTTGCCACTATCCCTAGAATCCAAGAACCCTAATGCCTATATCCCTATGGTTGCAGGAGAACAATGAAACGACGCTTATGCCTACTTGTATTTCAACTAAATGGGGTTGAAGGGTATATCCCTATCCTCAACAACAACTTCTATCCTATCACCAATGGGTTCAAGGGTCTTTGAATTCCTGTTTTGTATTTATTTTTAACCCTTTTGATTCCCTTTCCCAAGTTCAATCGAAAGCCAACAAATTACTTATAAGGTGATCAATCTCATAAATAATAAATTAACACAAATAAATATAAACAACCATAAAAGAAGAATCAAAACCAAATTTAATTAGTCTTTCAAACAATCAGCTATTCACCATAGCCACAACCCTAGAATATGAGTTTAGCCACTCATAGACAAGCGGAAAAATAAATATCTAGTCATCATCATATAAAAGTACAAAGTAAAGAAGAGAAAACCTAGTTGTAGAACTTTGTCTTTCTTCCAAACGGCTTACAAGCTTTCATAAATGAACTATGGAATGTAAAAAATGAGTAAAGTATGCTCCAAGAAGTCCAAATATGCTTAACAAACAACCTAAAGCCTCTATTTATAGATGAGCCTTCAAATGACACTTCTGCCCTTCAAGACTTGGCTTTAAAATCAGCATTTTCTGTCCTAGAATGACCCTGGCGCGCCGCCCCACCTATCTCGCTAAGGTGTTCATCAAATTTCTCAAAGTCTAGACACCTCTAGCGAGGGGCGCCATTCATCTCGCCAAGTTTGTGAAGTGAAATTTCTCTAAAGTTTGAGGGCTGCCACGCCACACCAGACCGAAGTTTTGCTTTTTGATGTTTCGGACTTGGTGTGGCGCGCCAGCCATAGCACCAAATTCTTCAGCTCCACAAATCTTCATGTTTTGCATCATTTTGAGCCCATTTTGTTTCATTTCCTGCTCAAATCAACTCAAATTATTTGTTAGCGCATAAAACCCACAGATACATGAATTTAAGCATAAATTAAGAATTATGAACTCAAAACATGACCAAATATGAGTAAAAACATGGAAAATGGGCATAAATATATGCCCAACATCACCATCCCACACTTAAACTATTGTTCATCCTCGAACAATCCTTAAAACACACCTAAACTCATGTTTCACCAACACACTTGACACCTCTATGTTTCACTATCACACTTGACACCTCTATCAACTCATACTCAACCAACTAGCCTGGATCACTCATAGAGTGGTTTATCATCATAAAAAGTTCTCATAAATCACATAGAAAGGTTTCACAATCAAGAACACACCACCTCTATAAATGACTCATGTTTTCAGCACAAAGGGCCAACATGATTAAGTGTGACACATGCAACAAGTAGTATACCGAATTAGACCTTTTGTGCCCCTCACTTTTAGTGATATTCCTCTATCAAATTCATCAATGTAAAAACATGGAACACAATAAGTAAGGCACACTCACACTCACACTCACACTCACAAATGATGTAATGCATATACGTACTCATACCATAGGCTTGCCCTCCATGTACGTTAAGACTACCTAATTGTTTTAAGAGATTAAGATCACAAGGACTTTTCTTGGTTGTAATGTTGGCTAAGTGATGGTTAGGATTGATATTTCATTTTATAGTAACTACCACCCTAAGCACTTTTAAGACATCTTTCACTTTTCTTGTCCACCACTTTTCTCCTTATTTGTTCACCTTTCATCTACTCACCCTTGTCTTTTCTTTTCATGCCCCATTTTTTACTACTTGACTGCTAGTTTTCTACTCATAGAATCACTTGAAATTTTGCAATTAAAGCTCTCTTATTCAATTTCCTAGCAACAAGTAAACAACACAATTTTTATGGACACCCCTTCTTTTCACTTTTCTTTTCTTACCACAACTTTTTATTTTTCCCTTAACATTATACTTCGGTAGACCTTTCCTTTCAAGTATGAAAGTGCGTAAGACTACTTTGGATCAATAAGTCTGAGGTCTCACAAACAAAAAGGGATTAAGCTACTATTGAGGCTAAGAACGAATAAGGCTTTTAGGCTCAACGGGGGTAACTAGGGAAAATGATTAGGAAGGTAAAACAACTATAGGAAAAAATATGGCTTCTTCAAAGAAATGCCTTGATCATCTCTCAGCTCCCTACCAACTAGTTATCCTACATACACTAAGGTAAGTTCAAGATACTACAATATATACATACAAAGCAATTCAACTCACCTTTAATAGCAACAAGAATCTAATCAGTTTCTACAACTACACATTCACACAATCATATTGATTGACAAGTTTACTCATAATTAAGCCCTAAGGATATGCTGAGTCAAATTAAAGAGATATGTGCATCTCTCATGGATCCTCACTCATGCAGTCATGATGATTACTCTATTTACTCCAGCATAGCAACTAAGCAGAATATCAACAAGCATACAAGTGGAAGACCTGTGACTCAATCCTAAAAAATGAAAAAAATGTGACAAAACTTCCCTTAAGACGGTTGGCATCCATCTATCATAGGGAAACATCATTACTCTATGACTTCAATGACTCAAACAAAATAAAAAATTGAAAAAAAATTGACGCCAAGATAAAGAAACCAAACATTACATAGCCAAGACGAACAACAAGTTAGAATATCCCAAGCATCCAAGTCAACATCACCATACTAGCTATTACAACCCATGACCTACAAATCATCAAGCCACTTCTACGAGGAATGACATAATAATGCTATGACCTACTACAAATATAGCAATCAAGGAATAACAAGAATCTATCTTTCCTCCACCCCACACTTAAAAAGGTGAACTGTCCTCAGTGCACACACAATCACATCACAAAGGGAGTGAAAAGGAACTTCTTAGGTTGCTAAGCATCATCCTCGGGATTGTTCTCCTCATCCTCATCATCATCTTCGCCATCAACCTGCATGGTGCCTGTAGCATTATCCTCTCCTCATCCATATTAAGTCATCAACACCATCAGTAAGGATCGTGGCCTCATCATTATCAAGCATCTCCTCAAAAGCTAAGCCCACTTGGCACATCAACATAGCACTGTCCGTGAGCGAGTACCATGCCTCTAAAGCTGTCATCTCCTCTACAGTGGCAGGTCGACCTCTTAGCTTCAGCTATAATTCCAGCATCCCAAACGTACGACCCTGCCAACTCTCATCCCGGGCGTGCCGATAAGCTATAGTCAAAAGAGGGCCTATGGAAGGGACTATATCCTTCACTTTTGTGATGTCTATGATCTTCCCAGCCAGGTGTCCCGTCAAAGGTAAGACAGGGTCTGCATCCTCTTCCTCAATACCTGCCTCCCTCAAGAACATGGTCAAGAGACTGCCATGACAATATTTCCATCTACAATTGTCTCATGATCATCTCATATTGTCACGAATCCCAGCACCAAAGTTGATTGGTATTCCCTTCATCAACATGTATACCAAGACAGTCCGCTCTCGATTCACTTTTTTCATATGTGTCCCAGGGAGAAAGACAACACACACTAACTTCAGCCACACCTTTGCCTCCCTATTCAAATAAGAAAAAGCTAATATGGAATGAGTGCCATTATGATCCCTTGCCCAACAGGCAGATGAGTGCTCACCATATAAAGTGTGACGGATGTCTCTATAAGGAGGCTTCTCCAGCAAGATGAAATACTCCGAAGGGTCTACTCTAGGTGTCTCTAAGAAGGCATTGAACATTTTAGCTGTGAATCGCACCACCTGACCTCTGATCTTCACCTTAGTGCTCTCTCTGAATGAAGTATCCCAATTTGCATAGAACTCCCTCACCAAAGTGAGGTTGCTCCTTTCAGACTCATTAAAGATATAACAAGCTTCCAACTCACGTATCTTGTCCCGAGTGGCTGGGAACTCAAGTGACAAGCGACCCTCATCCATCTAATTCTTAGGAGAATACTTGGCTTCTTTTTGAGTGTTGAACCAAGTAAGCCCATGAGGCTCTACCGCTTTTGCTCCAAATCTCCTCGTGGGGCTAGCTTCCAAAGCTGAAGAACGAGCCCCCATTTTTCCTTTCCTAGCCCTCTGGACACTTTGATCCGCAACAACCACCTCCTTTCCTTTTGATGCCATGGTATCTAACAAGCAAAAATCAAGAACTTCGCAAAATTAGCTTATGAACAAAATGACTAACTAATTAAGTGTTGAAGGTGCAAAATCCACCCCACACTTAATTTGCTAGCGCGCTTGTGAGAATTTGTCAAATGGAGTACTCAAGACTTCCGTCATCAACATCCAATCTCAACAATTCAATTTAATTCACTAACTCCATACTACACCAAGTTCATGAATTTTTTCCTTTTTTCTTTCCACTCTCCTCTAATTTCAACTTTTTTCAAGAATGCCTCAACTAGGTCTTCCCTCTCACTTTCCTCCTCCAATTCATAATTCAAGTAATTCATGTAATAAAGTAATAATATTCAATTCAATCAACAAGCAATAAGAAATTTACCATCATCCAACATGAATTAATCAAGAATCTCACCAACTCAAGCATTTATCACATTCAAGAATCATGTACTTTATCTCTCTACAATTAATACATCTTCCCACCAACATTCAAGAATTAAATTCACCAACCCCCATCATCCCCACAAGGTCAAATCACCATATTCAACCAAGAATCAAGCTACCCAACAAAGATAACATACAATTATGAAAGAATTTGAGACATTAAGCTCATAAAACCCAAAACATGAAATTCATGCTTTTCATTAATAATGGTGATGTTGAATTTTAAATCTTGGGGAAGAGGGGTGTGGGAGCATGCTTTCATCATTTATCAAACAAGAGATAAGAGATATAATTACTTAAATTGAAGATGAAAGCTTCACCAACTTGTTGGAGAAAACAACAATGGAGGGGAAAGGGGAGTGGGAGCTACGACTAATGAGAGAGTGAAGAATTTTTTGCTTTTTTTTTCCAACTTTTTGAGGGAAAGAGATGAATGAAAATTTAAATAAATAAGTGGGAATAGGCATAATTTTAAGGTCTTTTGTGTCAATATTGACAAAAATTTTCATCCAGCAAGCCCCTGACGCCTCCTCCTCTATCTCATCATAGACTTAGAAATTTTTTTTCTCTGGTGATAGGGGGTTGGAGCGGCGCACCACCCATTGCCTCACCTGACAAAATTTTTTTCTTCTAGGATTTAACTCCCGGCGCCTAATGCCAAGCGTCTCACCCCGGATTTACACTTTTTAGCTCAATGTCCCAGCTTGTTCTTGCCTCTTATGCCCTGTTCGTCTCTACAAACAAAGAAAAATGTACAAAATGTTAGAAGGATGGGTTGCCTCCCACCAAACGCATTAGTGAAAGTCATGGCATGACATTCATAGGTTTCCTCCCATGCAACGCCTGATTTAATGTCGTGGCACGACTATGGTCCCCATCACTCCTTCATCCGAGTGGACTTATGACCATAACAAGGATCTTCTAAACTTTCATGTAGCACTTACTGCTACACTAACTGATTACAACCTCCAGGTTCTCCTGCCAGCTTTACTTTGAAGTCCTCATAATAAGGTGGAATTCGTGTTGCTCTAAACACTTCAAACACTGCCTCCTGACCATCTGCTCTCATAGACATCTTGCCGGACTGAACATGTATGATAGTGTCGGCGGTGGCTAAAAACCCTCTCCTCAAAATGAGGGGAACTGTTGCATCTACCTCATAGTCCAGGATATGAAGTCCACCGACAGGATTAAAGGTCCTACCTTAATCAAGACATCTTCAACGATTCCCACAAGATAGGCCAGAGATCGATACGCAAGCTGTAATGTCACTGTGGTAGGACATGGTTCACCTAATCCCAGAGTTCTGAATAGGGATACATGCATCAAATTGATGCTTGCACCCAAATCACATAAGGCTGAACCAATTTCCTTGCTTCCAATAGTGATAGGAATAGTGAAGCTCACAGGGTTCTTTAGCTTTTAGGAATTTTGTTCTTGATTTGGGAACTACACTCTTTCATAAGAGCCACAATTTCAAACTCTGTATGCCTCCTCTTATTGGCCACGATATCCCTTAGATAACTAGTGTCCTTTGGAACTTCCTAGAAAAGCTCCACTAATGGAATATTCACGTGAACCTGCTTTAACAACTCAAGAAACTTACTACAAACTGTATCCTCTGTCTTGTTCTTCAATCTTTGAGGAAATGGGGGAGGTGGTCTAGCTCTACAATTTTCAATTATGGGTTGCTAGACTCCCCCACCTCAGTCTTGGATCTCATGACCTATTCCTCATCATCTTTTTCTTTTCTGGGTATAGCCTCACCCAGCTCCTTACCACTGTGCAATTAAATAGCATTTATATTTTCCCTTAGGGTTCTTCTCGGTATTACCCGAGAGTGCCCCCTGTGGTCTGTTGTTCTGTTGTAGGCCAATTGCACCATTTTCCTTTCAAGATCATGGATGGGCTTATGCATTTGATTGACCACTTGCATCTGCTGCACCATTCATTGCTTCATTGTCTCCTCAAGAAAACTGTTCTGCTACTGGCCCTATGGCCTTTGATAAGTGTTTTGGGGCCTTTGGAAGTTTTGATTCCCTCCCATGAGGGATTTTCTCCATTCTGGTACCCCGATTATAGCCATTACCTACAAAACCTTCACCACGACCTTGTTGTCCCATAAGATATACAGACGCAGGATTATGAGGACAACCTGAATACGTGTGGCTTTCTCCACACGACTCACATGATGGTGGTGGTATTTGTACCTACTGTACCTACTGTACCTGGCCTCTTTCTGGTGTGGTCATCGATTTACTGATCGCATTCATCAACTGGCTAATGTCTTCCCTGATTGCTGCTACACCATCCACCTCAAGCTTTTTCAGCACCTTTGTTGCTGCAAATCCTCTACTTGAGTCTTGATAATCCTGACTCCCCACAGACATGAGGTTCAAGAGAACCTCAATTTCATCATAGCTTTTGGACAAAATTTGTCCCTCTGTGGCAGCGCTAAGGAGTATCTTAGACTCGGGCTTCAAACCATCAATGAAGTTATTCCCAATTATCTCTTTAGGTTGTATGTAGTGTGGACAATCCCTCAAGTAACCCTTGTAATGTTCCCATGCTTGAGCTAGCATTTCTCCATCTTTCTGTACGAATCCGGGATCTTTCCCCTCAATTCTTTAGTTCTTGCCGAAGAGAAAAACCGATTGATGAACTAATTTATAATACCCCGAAAGCCCTAAGATCAGACCTGGGAGTTGTGACAGAGGAAATAGGAATTTATGCACTACTTCACTGGATGATTCATCCAGTGACCCGTTAGGAAACCCACCAGTCGTTAAGTGACCCCTGGGAGAGGCCGGGACTTGTTAGAGATTTTTGGTTTTTAGGTGACCACAGACATGACCACAAGTCGTGGTCAGCATCACGACTCGTCAGGTACACCATGAGTTGTGGTGTCCCCCGTGGTGACTCCTAGGTGATTTATGGCAGTGAAGAGGACGGGAGGTGACCACAAGTCGTGGTCACCAATAATGATTCGTTGAGTACCTCGTGGTGACTATCAATATGCAATTTTTAGTGAAGGCAATGAATGCAGACCACGAGTCATGGCCATTGACGACAACTCGTTTAGTCCCCCATTGGGACTAGCTGTCTATGTTTCTCTGTGAATTTAGTAAGGGATTTTCTGTAATTCCTATGTTCCTTAGGCCTAAACTACATCATTTTATGGTTAGAATGGAGTGTTTTAAGAAGGGTTAAGTCATTCTAAGCCTATCGTAATTCATGCATGCAAGTTTAGAAGTTTGAGAGGTGATCAAGGTGTGTTATTCAAAGTTCTTCCTTAATTCTCTTTGGGTAATCAAGGAAGTGTGAAAATTAGATCCCTTCAGGTATGTAATGCTATGAATGGGTGCAATTTTCCACAACCATGCCCAATTCCCTCTCAATTCATGATGTTCTAATTGATGATTCCATAGGGTTTTTACCCAATGCATGAATTCCTAAGTCTCAATCATGGGTATGGTCTAAGCATATTTTAAATGATGAATTATGATTAATGGGTAGATTTTACAATGTTTTAAATTATAAATTATGTTTTCAAGTTTTCTAAACTATGATGCCCATCCATGAATGTTCATAAAAGTTGAGATCTATGAGATATATGTTCAAGTATGATGTGATGTTATGAAGAAAGTATGATTTTGAAATACCCATATTTATGCTCATGTTTTCAAAGTCAATCAAGTTGATTTCAAGTATGTTTAAGTATTGGGCAAGTCGATATGACCAAGTATGTCTTAGGATTTCATGAATTAGCTTACCACATGGTTTTGGAGTCAAGACTCCCATTATTTTTCAGCTTGTGGTATGGTTTGAGTCAAGGATCCTCATGTTATGATTTCATATTATGTATGTATGTTATTATTCATCTTCGTCACTATACGGTGGTCATCTTCATTGAAAAACGATCGAGAGCATATGCATATTTTTGGGAGTATATCTAGCACCGAGTAGGCTAAGGGACAATCAACCCTATGCCTCAGAACTACGCGCTAACATAGGTATGATCAGATTATTGGGGCCTCCTTGGGAGCTTTCCCCTGCCTCCAAGCGGTCTTAAGCTTGATGTCGGTATCATGGTAACGCCCTTAGCCCTGGCAAGGTTTTGGACGGCTCTGCCGACTTGAATGTAATAGTCAAGACCACGTAAGCTCTATCGTGGTAATGTCGGTTATATGACGAGTCTCCCATTGTTCCTCATGATTTCAGTTATGCATGGACATTAGCCATGATATTATGTTTTCAACAGGTTTGACCCAATGTTCAGTTTTACTTATGATTATCAGTTTTCAGCTTTAGGTCATTCAATTTAGTTATGATGTTTAGTTATGTTCAGATCATGATTTCCGAATATAGAATGCAAGCCCTACTCTCAGAATCTTATCTTGATTATGTTTAATATTTTGCATGTTTAATGACTTTACTTACTCAACCGTTTTACTTTCCTTGCATACTTGGTACATTCCATGTACTGTCCGCATACTCTATACTGTATCATTTCATGATACAGGATCCGATATTCAGGCTCAGTCCTGTCTCTAGTCAGATTTCTAGAGTTAGCTTTCCTCAGGCTCAGTCAGTGAGTCCTCATCTTTCAAGGACCCTTCTTATTAGTTGTATTTCATCTTCTCAGTTTTCAAACTATAGTGAGTTAGTTTGGGTCTCGTCCCATCAATTCGTTAGTGTTAGAGGCTTTTTCGGACATGGTTGTATTCAGCTTTAGATTGATGTATGTATTCTGATGTTATGTTTTTTATACTTCCTCTATGTTATTCATAATGATCTTTTGCTTTAATATGATTGAATTAGATGTATGTTCATGACATGGGTCGACTTGGAGCCTCTCAGGGTTTCTAATCCCTTTTCTCGATCTGGGCCTATGCTCGGGTTGTGACAAACTTGGTATCTGAGCATTAGGTTTTGAAGTGTCCTAGGGTTTTTGAAAGACGCATTAAGTAGAATATTTTTCATGGGTGTGAAGCGCACCACACTTATAACAAAGAGGTATGAGATGTTTAGGAAATATTCCCTTCTTTCATGATCTAAGTCGTGCGATGAAATGTCTCTCTATCCTTCTAACTCGCGCTATACGCGTTTGGAGAATTATGCCGCCCTGCAGAGTTAATGGAAGGAGAAAAGGAAATGGAAATGGCCATGAGGATGGAAATGGAGATGGGCATCAACAGGCCCTACCAGCACATGTGGAGCACGTACTCGAGCCGATTGCCCACGCGGAGTTCAGGGCAGCCATTCAGATGTTAGTCCATGAATTGACCGCCTAGTTCAATCAGCAGGTAGTGGCACATGTTCCTCAGAATGGGACTGTAGCAATGGCGGGAGTTAAAGACTTTCTGAGGATGAACCCTCCCGAGTTCCTTGGATCGAAGGTGGATGAAGATACACATGAGTTTGTCGATAAGATTCTGAAGATCACCTAGATCATGGGGGTGACCGGAGAGGAGTGCACCGACTTAGACTCTTATCAGCTAAAAGGGGTTGCGCATATCTGGTTCGAACAATGGAAGGATAGTAGGGTAGTTGGAGAAGGCCCTATCAATTGGGATGAGTTCCATGCCGCTTTTCTAGATTGATTCTTCCCTCGGGAGATGAGAGAGATCAAAGTGGCCGAGTTTGTGAATCTAAAACAAGGGAAGATGACAATTCAGGAGTATGCTTTGGAGTTTACTTGTCTGTCCAAGTATGCACCTGAGATGGTGGCAGATGAGAGGGCCCGTGTGAGCAGGTTTGTACACGAGATAATAGACTACTTGGTCAGGGATTGCCGGACCGTGATGCTTCTTCAAGATATTGACTTTGCTCGGATAGTACTGTACGCCCAACAGATGGAGGCAGTGCAGATGAGCGAGCGGGAGAGAGAGGCCAAGAGTGCCAAGACAGATAGCATCGGATTCTCCCAGCAGAGGTCTAGTAGGCTCCGTCAGCAATCCCACCAGAGATCTTCAGCCCCAGTGCCTTCGGTTATGAGTGTGCTATCGAGGTCCAGGTGCGATCAGAAGGGATGAACATCAGGATCAAGTGGTCAGAGAAGAAGACCCATCAAGACTAGCCCTCCAGAGTGTAGCAGATGTGGCTGAAGACACACATACCAGTGTTTGGCGGGTACATGTGCTTGCCTCGGGTGAGGGAAGCCCGGACACATGCTTAGGGATTGTCAAGCAGCTACAAAAGTTCATGATAAGGGTCGAGGCCCAGCTTCTAGTTCAACAGATCCACCGGAACGCCCAGCTCAGAGGGGGCATCTACTAGTACAGGTGGCGGACAACGCCAAAACAGATTCTATGCCCTAGTATACCCTCTGGAACAGGAGGTTTCCTCGTATGTAGTCACTGATATGTTATGAGTATTCCATCTTGATGTATATTCATTGTTATATTGTTATACCTTGGAAGTCCAAAGATCAGACCCGAGAGTGAAATAGAGAAAAATTGGAAATATAGAATCACGTCACAGAACGAGTCGTTTTGTGATCCGTGGGGTAGACCACGAGTAGTGAGATGACTTGCGGTGAGGATCAAGGAGTGAGTTGGATATTGGGATTTAAGGTCCCATGGACGTGACCACGAATCTTGGTAAGGCCCACGACTCATTGAATCAGTCGCAGGCAATGATTTTTAGAAGGTGAATAAAAGTGGCAGTGTACCCTGCGGAAGGTCCCACAAGTTGTGGTCAGTCACCACGATTCGTGGGATGGGTCGTGAGCATCATGATGGAACAAGTTGAAATATCAGGCAGTGCATGTGGTGAGTGGTGACCACGACTCGTGGTCACTGGTAACGACTCGTGAGGTCCCCCGTGTTGAGCCCAGACAAACTGTTAGGCAGTGTACTCAACGACTGATTCCACGAGTTGTGATCTTGGGTGATGATATGTATTTGATTATTGAGCTTCGTCAATAGACGATGGTAAGCTTCATTGAAAAATGATGGAGAGCATATGCATGTTTTTGGGACTAGTGTCTAGCACCGAGTAGTCTATGGGTTAGTCAACCCTATGCATCAGAATTATGCGCCAACGTAGGTATGATCAAATTATATTGGGACCTCTTCTATGAGCTATACCCTGACCCGATTGGGACACTAGCTTGATATCGATATCACGGTATCGTCCTTAGCCCTAGCAAGGCTTTGGACGGCTCTACCCACTTGAGTGTGATAGTTGGGACCACGTAAGCTCTATCGTGGTATGTTGGTTATATGACGAGTCTCCCATTGTTCCCCATTATTTCAGTTATGCATGTTTATNCCCATTGTTCCCCATTATTTCAGTTATGCATGTTTATCATTCATGATATATATATATATATATATATGTTCTAAAGCAGGTTTGACCCAATGTTCAGTTTTACTTATGATTATCAGATTTCAGCTTTGAGTCAATCAATTCAGCTATGATGTTATGTTATGTTGAGATCATGTTTTCAGAAAAATAGCATGAAAGCCCTACTCTCATATTCTAATTTTGTCTATGTTTTATATTATGCATGTTTTAAATGATTTTATTTATTAAGTGATTTTCTATACCTTGTATACTCAGTTCATTCTATGTACTGACCACATATTCTATGTTGTATCGTTTCATGATACAGGCCCTAGCAGTCAGACTTAGCCTCATCCTTAGCCAACCTTTCAGAGTTAGCATCCCACATCTGTTGGTGAGTCCTCATCTCTCTGAGGACTATGCTTATCAGTTTTCTTTATGTATTCAGTTTCAGACTTAGGGAGTTAGTTGGGGGTCTTTTCCCATCAACTCATCAGTATTAGAGGCTTTTCAGACATAGAATGTAATCAGGTTTAGGTTCGTGTATATTTCTAATGTTCTGCTTCTTTCAGACATCCGATAAGTTTATCATGTAAAATCTTCCGTCTTTATTGTTTGAGTTAGATGTATGTTCATGCCATTGGTCGACTTGGGGTCTCTCAGGGCTCCTTGTCTCATGTCGTGATCCAGGCCTATGTTCGGGTCGTGAAAAACATGGTATCAGAGCAATAGGTTTGAAGTGTCCTAGGGTGTCTAAAAGCTGCTTTTAATAGAGTCTTTTTCATGGGTATGAAACGTGCCACACTTATGACGAAGAGGCTACGAAATGTTTAGGAAATGTTCCCTTCTTTCGTGATCCATGTCGTGCGATGAAATGTCTCCCTATCCTTTTAACTCATGCTATTCGCGATTGCAGAACCATGGCTCCCTGCAGAGTTAATGGTAGGAGGAATGGAAATGGGAACGACCACGAGAATGACAATGGAGACGGTCATCAGCAAGCCGCACCAGTGCAGGAAACTATGCACCAGAGTCGGTTGCCCATCCTGAATTTAGAGCCGCTATCAGATGCTAATGTAGGCCTTGATCGCTCAGGTCAACCAGTAGGCAGTGGCGCATGTCCCGCAAAATGGAAATGTGGCAACAGCTCGAGTCAGGGATTTCTTAAGAATGAACCCGCCAAAGTTATTTAGGTCAAAAGTAGATGAGGACCCACATGAGTTCGTTGATGAGATTGTGAAGATCACCCAGGTCATGGGGGTGAATGGAGTTGAGTGTGCGCAGTTCGCCTCATATCAGTTGAAAGGGGTCGGACACATCTGGTTTTGACAATGGAAGGATAGTAGGGCCACCGGAGTAGGCCCTGTCACTTGGGAGGAATTCCATGAAGCATTCCTAGATCGGTTCTTCCCTCATGAGATGAGGGAACTGAAGGTAGCCAAGTTTGTGAATCTTAAGCAAGGGAGAATGACAGTGCAGGAGTATTCCCTTGAGTTCACTCGCTTGTCAGAGTACGCCCCAGAGTTAGTGGCTGATCAGAGGGCGCGGGTGAGCAGGTTTGTTCATGGTGTGGCGGGCTATTTGGATAAGGATTGCAGGACCGCTATGCATCAGGATATGGATTTCCCTCGGATAGTCTTATACACCAAGCAGATGGATACGGTGCATATGAGGGAGAGAGAGGCCTAGAGGGCCAGGATTGATAGCTACAGATTCTCTCAGCCGAGGTCAGGTAGTGGGCACCGACCGTAGACCCACCAGAAATCTTCAGCCCCAGCATATTCAATGTTGAGTGTGCCATACAGACCTAGGCACGACTAGAGGGGGTGAGCACTAGGCTCTAGGGGTTAGAGCAGCAGACTCGCAGATTCTAGCATCCCAGTTTGCGGTAGGTATTGCCGGGGTTACACGGGTCAGTGCTTGGCAAGTACAGGTGCTTGCTTCGGGTGTGGGAAGCCCGAACATATTCTCAGAGATTTCCCAACAGTGAGACAGGGCTACGATAGGGGTCGAGGACCAGCTTCGAGCTTAGCAGATCCACCCACACGCTCAGCACAGCAGGGGGCATTTACTAGCATCAGTGGTGGTCAATGCCAAGACAAATTCTTTGCCTTAGCATAGCTCTAGGAGTAGGAGGTCTCCCCGGATGTAATCACTAGTATGTTACGAGTTTTCCATCTTGATGTATATTCTTTGTTAGATACGGGGGCTACCTTGTCTTTTGTGACACCTTATGTGGCTAGTAGTTTCGGAGTCAGTCTTGAAATCTTTCTAGAACCCTTCTTAGTCTCTACTCCAATAGGTGATTCAGTTGTAGCTAGATGGGTGTATAGGAGTTTCCGGTCATTGTCCTTCAAAAAGTCACCTCAGTAGATTTAGTAGAGTTATACATGACCGATTTTGATGTTATCCTCAGCATGGATTGGCTATTTTCATGTTATGCCTCAGTTAATTGTAGAACCCGGGTAGTAGAGTTCAGATTTTTGGGTGAGCCAGTCTTAGAGTGGAAGGGTAGTATAGGTGTGCTTGTAGGTTGTTCCATTTCCTACCTTAAGGCCAGAAAGATGATTTCTAAGGGTTGTGTGTACCATCTAGTTAGGGTTAAGGATGCGATGTCTGAGACCCCGACTATCAAGTTAGTCCCAATAGTATGTGAGTATCTGAAAGTCTTCCCAGATGATCTACCAGGAGTTCCACCCGAGCGGGAGATTGATTTTGGCATTGACCTCCTTCCCGACACGCAGCCTATATCTATTCCTTCCTACATAATGGATCCATCCGAGCTTAAGGAATTGAAAGAATAGTTGAAGGACCTGTTTCATTAGACTGAGCAAGTCCTCATAAGGTGCACCAGTTCTCTTTGTCCGGAAGGAAGATGATTCTCTTTGTATGTGTATCGATTATCGACAATTGAACAAAGACACCATCAAGAAGATGTATCCTCTACCTAGGATTGATAATCTATTTGACAAACTTCAGGGTGCCAAGTACTTTTCCAAGATAGATCTTAGATCCAGGTACCATCAGCTCAGAGTTCGGGAGAGCGACATCCCAAAGACTGCCTTCAGGACGCCGTATGGTCATTATGAGTTTGTAATTATGTCTTTTGGACTAACGAATGCTCCTGAAGCTTTTATGGGCTTGATGAACAGGGTGTTCAAGCTATACCTGGATATGTTCGTGATTGTCTTTATTGATGACATCCTGATATACTCTTAGAGAGAGGAGGAGCATGCCGCTCACTTGAGGGTGGTTCTACAGACTCTCAGGGATCGCCTGCTATATGATAAATTCAACAAGTGCGAGTTTTGGTTGAACTCAGTGGCGTTTTTGGGCCATGTGGTATCTAGTGAGGGTATACATGTGGACTTTTAGAAAATAGAAGCGGTGAAGAATTGTCCTAGACCGGTGAATCCTTCAGATATCAGGAGCTTCTTGGGTTTACCTGGCTACTATCGGAGATTTGTTGAAGGTTTTTCATCTATTGCAGCACCCTTGACCAAATTGACTCAAAAGAAGGTGAAATTTCAATGGTCGGAGGCTTGTGAGAAGAGCTTCCATGAGTTGAAGGCTCGACTTACTTCAACACCAGTGTTAACTCTACCCGAAGGTACCGATGTGTTCGTGGTGTATTTTGATGCTTCAAGGATCAGACTTGGGTGTGTATTGATGCAGCATGGGAGAGTTATATCTTACGGTTCTAGACAACTGAAGGTTCATGAGAAGAATTACCCGACCCATGATCTTGAATTGGCGGCGGTGGTTTTCACCTTGAAGATGTGGAGGCATTATTTGTACGGGGTCCATGTAGATGTGTTTACGGACCATAAGAGTTTACCATATGTGTTTACCCAGAAGGATCTCAATCTTCGACAAAGGAGGTGGTTGGAGCTACTCAAGGACTATGATATGAGTGTGCTTTACCATCTAGGCAAGGAAAATGTAGCAGCAGACGCACTTATTAGACTCTCCATGGAAAGTGTGTCCCATGTAGATGAGGGAAAGAAGGAGCTTGTGAAAGACGTGCATCGACTTGCAAGGTTGGGAGTTCAGTTGATTGACTCTACCGATGGTGTGTTATTGTTTAGGATGGATCAGAGTCGTCTTTGGTGACTGATGTGAAGGCTAGGCAAGACAATGACCCTATTTTGGTAAAGTTAAAGGAAGTCGTTCAGAATCAAAAGGTAGAGTTCTTCTCCAAAGGGGTAGATAGTGTGCTTCTCTACTAGGTTCTCTTATGTGTTCCAGATGTTGGCGATTTGAGGAACCGGATGTTGAATGAGGCTCACGGTTCCAGATATTCAATACATCCAGGTTCCACCGAGATGTACCGTGACCTACGGGAAATCTATTGGTGGAATGGCATGAAGAAGGACATAGCAGAATTTGTGGCTAAGTGTCCAAACTGTTAACAAGTGAAGGTTGAGCATCCGAGGTCAGGAGGTATGCTCCAAGATGTTAGCATTCCTACTTGGAAGTGGGAAGAAATCAATATGGACTTCATAACAGGTTTGCCTCATACTCATCGACAATATGACTCTATTTGGGTTGTTGTAGACAGGTTGACCAAAGCCACCATTTTCTACCGGTCAAAACCACGGATTTGGCGGAGGATTTCCGAGAGCTAGTTCGGTTGAATGGAGTGCCCCTGTCCATCATATCAGACAGAGGTACTTAATTTACCTCTCGATTTTTGAGGTCATTTCAAAAAGGACTTGGTACTCAAGTTAAGCTCAGTACAACATTTCACCCGCAAACGGATGGTCAAGCCGAGCAGACAATTCAGACTCTCAAGGACATGTTGAGAGCATGTGATATTGACTTCAAAGATTGTTGGGATGATCATCTGCCTCTTTTCGAGTTTGCATACAATAAAAACTACCATTCCAGCATTTAGATGGCCCCATTTGAGGCTCTTTATAGGCGGAGATGTAGATCGCCTATTGGCTGGTTTGAAGTTGGTTAAGCTATGATGATAGGACCAGATTCAGTCCAAGAGGCTATGGAAAAGGTTCATCTCATACGGGACAGGTTGAAAATAGCTCAAAGTCTCCAAAAGTCCTATAACGATGTGAGAAGGAGAGAACTCGAGTTCGAAGTGGATGATTGGGTATTTTTAAAGGTGTCTCCCATGAAGGGAGTGATGCAGTTTGGAAAGAAAGAAAAACTCAGCCCTCGTTATGTTGGCACTTACCGAATTGTGAAATGGGTTGGCAAGGTGGCGTATGAATTGGAGTTGCCTTCAGAATTAGCTTCCATGCATCCTGTTTTCCATGTATCACTCTTAAAAAAAATGTTTGGGTGATCTCGCTCTAGTTGTCCCAGTGGACAGTGTTGGTGTGAAAGACAACCTTAATTATGAAGAAGTTCCGGTGGAAATACTGGATCGTCAGGTTCGAAGTCTAAGAAACAAGAAAGTAGCTTCAATCAGAGTTTTATGGAGGAATCAGCATGTTGAGGGAGCTATGGGGAAGCCGAGGCAGATATAATGGCTAGATACCCATATTTATTCTCTACCGGCTCAGTTCCAACTTGAGGTATCAGTTTTTGCCCTAAAACTCTATTTAGTTTTCAAAGTTCAGTTCATGTGCCCAAGTTTCTTTTATGTATATGGACGTATGCGTGATTCATGAATTTAGTTCAACCGTATAGTTTGGATCGGAGTTAGTCATTTCATCAGTTTTCAGCTTAAATAATCAGTATTTGAATATGATGATTGTATTTCTCTGCTTTTCTATATGATTTTCAACATTGGAGGATGAATGTTCCCAAGGGGGAGATATTGTTATACCCCAAAAGCCCAAAGACCATACTCGGGAGTGAAACAAAGAAAAATTGGAAATCTAGCATCACGTCATAGAAAGAGTCATTCTGTGACTCGTGGGGTAGACCACGAGTCATGAGATGACTTTTGGTGAGGATCAGGGTTGTGAGTTGGATTTTGGGATTTAAGGTCCCCGCGGACAAGGCCATGAGTCGTGGTCAGACCCCACAACTCGTTGAGTCTGTCGTGTGCAACGATTTTGAGATGGTGAAGAAAAGTGGTAGTGTACCCTGTGGAATGCCCCACGAGTCATGGTCAGTCACCATGATTCGTGGGATGGGACGTGAGCAGCATGATGGAACAAATTGAAATCTCAGGCAGTGCATGTGGCGAGTGGTGACTACGACTCGTGGTCACCGATAACGACTGGTGAGGTCCCACGTGTTGAGCCTAGATGAACTGTTAGGCAATGTACTCAACGACTGATGCCACGAGTACTCCAATCTCTCGTGGGGACTGGCAGTCAGTTATTTTCTGCAAATTTAGTAAGGATTTTTCCGTAATTCCTATGATCCTAAGGCCTCAACTATGCTGTTTTAAGTTCTGAATGATGATTTTTAAGAGGGGTAAGTTCATTTTAGGCCATTCTTACTCATGCATGAAAAGTTAGAGAGTTAGAGAGGTGATCAAGCTTATTCTCCTTCAAGTTCTCTTCAATTCTTCTTTGGGCAATCAGGGAAGTGTAAGAATCAGCTTTAATCAGGTATGTAGGGTTATGAATGGGTGAATACGTTCACACCCATTCCCAATCTCTCTCTAAATTATGTAAATTCCTATGTTAATTCTATAGAGTTTTAACCCAATGCATGAAATTCCCCATTCACTATGTGGGTATGATTGAAATGTATTTTTACTATTAAATTATTAATCAGGGGCAAGTTTTATGTTGTTTTGTATTAAAATTATGTTTCAAGATTACAAATTAAAATGCCCAATTATGAGAAGTTCATGAAAGTTGAGATTTATGATGAAAGTTCATGTATGATGAAGTATTGATGATGAAAAACATGTTTTCAAGTTACCCACGTTTATGATCATGTTTTCAAGCGAATTATGTAGTTTCAAGCATGTTAAAGTATCGGGCAATTCCCAAATATTCACGTATGAGTTATGATTTTATAAATTAAGCTTACCACATGATTTTGGAGCGAAGACTCCTAGTTATGTTCAGCTTGTGGTATGGTTTGAGCAAGAGCTCCTCATGTATGATTTCAGATTTGATATGTATTTAATTATTGAGCTTCGTCAATAGACGATGGTAAGCTTCATTGAAAAATGATGGAGAGCATATGCATATTTTTGGGAGTAGTGTCTAGCACCGAGTAGGCTTGGGTCAGTCAACCCTATGCCTTAGAATTACACGCTAACGTAGGTATGATCATATTATATTGGGACCTCCTCTGTGAGCTATCCCCTGCCCCGATTGGGCCATGAGCTTGATGTCGATATCATGGTATCGTCCTTAGCCCTGGCAAGTCTTTGGACTGCTCTACGCACTTGAGTGTGATAGCTGGGACCACGCAAGCTCTATCGTGGTATGTAGGTTATATGACGAGTCTCCCATTGTTCCCCAT
>JACEIK010001461.1:215086-226217 GCA_018107945.1 Datura stramonium | reverse complement strand
GTGTGTGTTCTAAAACAAGTTTGACCTAATGTTCAGTTTTACTTATGATTATCAAATATCAGCTTTGGGTCAATTGTCCGATCAACTCATCAGTATTAGAGGCTTTTCAGACATAGAATGTAATCAGCTTCATGTTCGTGTATATTTATGATGATTTTCTTATTTCAGACTTCCGCTAAGTTTATCATGTAAAATCTCCCGTCTTTATTGTTTGAGTTAGATGTATGTTCATGCCATGGGTTGACTTGGTGTCTCTTGGGGCTCCTTGTCTCGTGTCGCGATTCGGGCCTATGTTCAGGCCGTGACATATATCCGGGGGCTACTTTATCTTTTGTGATGCCCTATGCCGCTAGTAGTTTCGGAGTTAGTCCCAAAATCTTATCAGCACCCTTCTTAGTCTCTACTCTAGTTGGTGATTCAGTTATAGCTAGACGGGTGTATTGAAATTGCGTTGTCACAATCCTTCAGAAAGTCACCTCAGTAGATCTAATAGAGTTAGCCATGATCGATTTTGATGTTATCATCGGCATGGATTGTCTAGATCGCATAATTTTATGCCCCCACGCCTTCTCTTTCAGTTGAGCTGATCACCTCCCTTCGCTAGTTCGAATAGTCCAGTAGTGGGTGAGTAGAGTTTGTGCTTTGGTGGGCACTGGGCATCTAGTAAGAAGAAGTAGCTCCACCAACAGCGCACTCATGCATGCTATGGCTCAGTCAATTGTAGAACTCGTGTAGTAGAGTTCAGATTTCTAGGTGAGCCAGTCCTAGTGTGGAAGAGTAGTTCAGTTGTACCTGTAGGTCATTTCATTTCCTACCTTAAGGCCAAAAATATGATTTCTAAGGGTCACGTGTACCATCTAGGTAGGGTTAAGGATGCTACGTCCGAGACCCCAATTATCCTGTCAGTTCTAGTAGTATGTGAATATTCAGAAGTGTTTCCAGATGATCTATCGGGAATCCCTCCCGAGTGGGAGACTGATTTTGATATTGACCTTCTTCCCGATATGCAACCTATATCTATTCCCCCTTGCAGAATGGCTCCAGCCGAGCTAAAGGAGTTGAAGGAGCAATTGAAGGACCTTCTAGACAAGGGTTTCATCAGACCTAGCAAATCCCCATGGGGTATGCCAGTTCTCTTTGTAAAAGATGGTTCTCTTCGTATGTGAATTGTTTATCGGCAATGGGACAAGGTTGCTATCAAGAACAGGTATCCTCTGCCCAGGATTATGGTTTATTTAACTAGCTTCAGGGTTCTAAGTGCTTTTCGAAGATAAATCTCAGATCCGGATATCATCAGCTCAGGGTTCAGGAGAGCGATATTTTGAAGACAGCCTTCAGGACTTGATATGGTCATTACAAGTTTGTAGTTATTTCTTTTGGACTAACGAATGCTCCTTGTCACGACCCGAACATAGGCTCGGATCGAGACACGGGAAAAAAAACCCTGAGAGGCTCCAAGTCGACCCATGGAATGGACATACATCTAACTCAATCATAGATAAGCGGAAGATCATCATAAATATCATAGCGGAAGTCTAACAAAAACATAACCTCTTAATACATACATGAATCGAAAGCTGAAATACAAACTATGTCCGAAAAAGCCTCTAACACTGAAAAGTTGATGGGACAAGACCCCAACTAACTCACTATAATCTGAAGACTGGAAATACGGCATAAAACTGATGAAAAAGGGCCCTCACAAGATGAGGACTCACCAACTAAGACTGGGAAGTGATAACTCCAGAAGTGTGACTAGCGGCAGGATTGAGTCTGGATATCGGATCCTGTATCATGAAACGATACAACATAGGGTATGCGGTGAGTACGTGGAATGTACCAAGTATGCAAGGTGAGTAAAACTGCTTAAGTAAGTAAAATCATTAAATCATGCATAATATAAAACATAATCAAGATAGGATTCTTAGAGTAGGGCTTGCATGCTATTTTTTGAAATCATGATCTGAAAAGATCTGAACATAGCTGAACATAATTGAACATCATAACTGAACTGAATGACCCAAAGATGAAAAATTGATAATCATAAGTAAAACTGAACATTGGTCAAACCTGCTGAAAACATGTACCATGACTGATGTACATGCATAACTAAAATCATGAGGAACAATGGGAGACTCATCATATAACTGACACTACCACGATAGAGTTTATGTGGTCTCGACTATCACATTCAAGTGGGCAAAGCCGTCCAAAGCCTTGCCAGCACTAAGTGCACTACCATGATATCAATATCAAGCTCAAGGACCCTTGGGGGCAGGGGAAGCTCCAAGGGAGGTCCCAAAGAATATAAGTAAACCTACATTGGTGCATAGTTCTGAGGCATAGGGTTGACTGACCCTTAGCCTATTCGGTGCTAGACACTACTCTCAAAAACATGAATATGCTCAAAATCATTTTTCAACGAATCTGACTATCGTCTAATGATGAAGCTGAATAGTAACATGCATGCATAATCTGAAATCATAACATGAGGATCCTAGACTCAAACCATACCACAAGCTGAAAATAATGGGAGTCTTGACTCTAAAACCATGTGGTAAGCTAATTGATGAAATCATAAGACATACTTTATCATATGGGCTTGCCCAATATTTAAACATACTTGAAATCAACTTGAATCACTTTGAAAACATGAACATAAACATGGGTATTTCAAAATCATAATTTCTTCATAACATCACATCATACTTGAGCATATATCTCATGGATTTCAACTTTCATGAACATTCATAGATGAGCATCATAGTCTAGAAAACTTAAAAACATAATTTGTAATTTAAAACATTTTAAAATCTGCCCGTTAATCATAATTCATCATTTAGAACATGCTTAGATCATACCCATGATTGAAACTTAGAAATTCATGCATTGGGTAGAAACCCCAAGGAATCATCAATTAGAACATCATGAATTAAGAGGGAATTGGGAATGGGTGTGGACAATTTCACCTATTCATAGCCTTACTAACCTGAGAGGATCTAATTTCAAAAATTCTTTGATTTCCTAAGGAAGAATTATGGAAGAACCTTGATGAACTATGCTTGATCACTCTCTAAACCCTTAAACTTGCATGCATGAGTTTTGAATAGGCTAGAATGACTTAGCCCATCTTAATACACTGTACTCTGGGATTAAAATGACATAGTTTAGGCTTTAGGAACATATAAATTACGAAAAACCTCTTACTAAATTCACAGAGAAAAATATATTGCCAGTCCCAACGAGGGACTAGACGAGTCGTCGTCCCTGGACACGACTGGTGGTCTACAGTCATTGGCTTCACTGGAAATTACATGCTGATAGACGCCACGAGGTACTCAATGACTTGTTACTGGTGACCATGTATCATGGTCACCTTCCGTCCTCTTCATTTCCAAAAACCTCCTGGGGGTTACCATGGGCCACACCACGAGATATGGTGAGGACCCGTTAGGTGCACTGTCCAAACTTTCCAACTTTCGTCCAATCCTTGACCATGACACATATGAAGACTTGTGGTTTTGACCACGACTCGTGGCCACACCCGTAGTCAC
The DNA here is from genome assembly GCA_018107945.1 of Datura stramonium. Taxonomy (NCBI): domain Eukaryota; kingdom Viridiplantae; phylum Streptophyta; class Magnoliopsida; order Solanales; family Solanaceae; genus Datura; species Datura stramonium. The sequence goes on along the minus strand of JACEIK010001461.1, from coordinate 222,663 downwards.
TTAAATTCCCAAATCTTCAACTAAGTTCAAGACTCTCCCCACAAGTCACTTAACGACTCGTGGGGTTCCTGACGGTCACTGGATGACTCATCCCTTTCCTATTTTGTCTGTTTCAACTCTCGGGTTTGATCTTAGGGTTTTCAGGGTATTACAATATCTCCCCCTTGGGAACATTCGTCCTCGAATGTGGAAAAACATACTGAAAAGCAGAGAAATGCAATCATCATACTCAAATATTTAACATACAAGCTGCAAACTGACGGAATGTCTGATTCCAAACTGAACTACATGATTGAACTGAATTCCTGAATCACACATAAATTCATTGACATGAAAGAAACTGGGGATCATGAGCTAAACATAAAACTGAATAGAGTACTAAGGACAAAACTAATACCTCAAGCTGAAACTTAGCAGGAAGAGAATAAATGTGGGTATTTAGCCATCATATCTGCTTTGGCTTCCCATGTAGCTCCCTCAACATGTTGGTTCCTCCACAAAACCTTGACTGAGGCTACTTCATTGTTCCTTAGCTTACAAACCTGATAATCAAGTATTTCTACCAGAACCTCCTCATAACTAAGGCTGTCTTTCACACTAACACCGTCCACCGGAACAACTAAAGCTGGATTACCCAAACACTTCTTTAAGAGCGATACATTGAAAACTGGATGGACTGAAGCTAATTCTGAGGGCAACTCTAACTCATATTCTACCTTGCCAACCCGTCTCACAATCCGGTTCGGGCCAACATAACGGGGACTGACTTTCCCTTTCTTTCCAAACCTCATCACTCCCTTCATGGGAGATACCTTCAGAAACACCCAATCATTGATTTTAAACTAAAGTTCTCTCCTCCTAACATCCGCATAGGACTTTTGGTGACTCTGAGCTATTTTTAACCTGTTCTTTATAAGATAAACTTTCTCCATGGCCTCATGGACTGAATCCGATCCTATCATCGCAGCTTCATCAACTTTAAACCAACCAATAGGTGATCTACATCTCCTCCCATAGAGAGCCTCAAATGGAGCCATTTGGATGTTGGAATGGTAGCTGTTGTTATATGAAAACTCAATGAGAGGAAAATGATCATCCCAACTACCCCTGAAGTCAATCACACATGCTCTCAACATGTCCTCGAGAGTCTGAATTGTATGCTCCGCCTGACCATTCATTTACGGGTGAAATGCTGTACTAAGCTTGAACCGAGTACCAAGTCCCTTTTGAAATGATCTCCAAAACTGGGAGGTAAACTGAGTACCTCTATATGATATGATGGATAGTGGCACTCCATGAAACTGAACTAACTCTTGAATGTATAATTTAGCATAATCCTCCACTGAATTGGTGGTTTTAACCGATAGAAAATGAGCTGCTTTGGTCAACCGATCCATAACCACCCAAGTGGATTTATACTGTTGACGAGTGCGAGGCAACCTTGTGATAAAGTACATATTGATTTCCTCCTACTTCCAAGTAGGAATACTGATTTCTTGGAGTGCACCTCCCGGTCTTTGATGCTCTATTATAACCTGTTGACATTTCAGGCACTTAGCCATAAATTCTGCGATGTCCTTCTTCATGCCATTCCACTAATAGACTTCCCATAGGTCACGATACATCTTGGTGGCACCTGTATGTATAGAGTATCTGGATCCATGAGCCTCGTGCAACATCCGATCTCTGAAATTATCAACATCCAGAACACACAAATGACCCTAATATCGAAGCACACCATCTCCCCTTTTGGAAAAGACCTCTACCTTATGATTCTGAAGAGCTTCCTTTAGCTTTACCAAAATAGGGTCCTCATCTTGTCTAGCTTTTACATCAGTCACCAAGGATGATTTCGATCCATTCTGAACAATAACACCACCATCGGTCGAGTCAACTAAATGAACTCCCAACCATGCAAGCCGATGCACATCCTTCACCAGCTCCTTCCTCCCCTCATCTACATCGGACACACTCTCCATAGAAAGCCTACAGAGAGCGTCTGCTACCACATTAGCCTTGCCCGGATGGTAAAGGACACTAATATCATAATCTTTGAGTAACTCCAACCACCTCCTATGGTGTAGATTTAGATCCTTCTGGGTAAACACATATTGAAGGCTCTTGTGGTCCATAAACACATTTATATTGGCTCCGTACAAATAATGTGTCCAAATCTTCAAGGAAAATACTACCACCGCCAATTCGAGATCATGAGTCCTGTAATTCTTTTCATGAACCTTCATCTACCTCAAAGCATATGCCAAACCTTATTATGCTGCATCAATACGCAACTAAGGACGATCCTCGAAGCATCACAATATACCACAACCCATTGGTACCCTCATGTAGGGTTAAAATCGATGCTGAGGTGAGTCGAGTCTTCAACTCCTGGAAGCTCCTCTCACAAGCCTCCGACCATTGGAACTTCACTTTCTTTTGGGTCAATGGCGCTGCAATAGAATTAAACCACTCAACAAATCTCCGATAATACCCATCCAAACCCAAGAAACTCCTAATATTTGAAGGATTAATTTGTCTGGGCCAATTCTTCACCACATCTATCTTTTGAGAGTCCACCTGTATACCCTCACTAAACACCACATGACCCAGAAATGCCACCGAGTTCAACCAAAACTCGCACTTGCTGAATTTAGCATACAACTGACGAGCCTTCAAGGTTTGTAGCTGTTATATCCCGAAAGCTCTAAGATCAGACCCGAGAGTTGAAATGGTGAAAATAGGATTTTCTGCACTAGGTCACATAACAAGTCATCCAGTGACCTGTCAGGATGACCATGAGTCGTTAAGTGACTCATGGTGAGGAGTTTGACTTAGTTGAAAATTTTCAACTTTGGGGTGACCACCGGTGTGAGCACGAGTCGTGGTCAACCCCATGATCCGTTAGGTCAACCGTGGTCAAGGATGGTCGAAGGAACAAGAAAAGCTGGAACTTTTGATGATGGGTCATCACCACGACTCATTGGGTGTGCCACGAGTCGTGGTGTCCCCCGTGGTGATCTCAGGTGATTTCCTGGCAGTGTAGAGGACGAGGGGTTACCACGAGTCGTGCTCACTGATAACGAATCATTAAGTGCCTCATGGTGACCATCAGTATGAAATTTCTAGTGAAGATGACGATTGCAGACCATGAGTCGTGGCCAGTGGTGACGACTCATCCAGTCCCTTGTTGGGACTGACAGTCTGTTTTCTCTGCAAATTTAGTAAGGGCTTTTTCATAATTCCTATGTTCCTAAGTCCTAAACTATGTCAATTTAAGATCTAAATGGTGAGTTTTAAGAGGGTAAGTTCATTCTAGGCTCATTCACATTCATGCATGCAAGTTTCGAGGTCTAAAGGGGTGATCAAGCCTAGTTCATCAAGGCTTTTCCCCAAATTTTCATTGGGCAACCAAGGAAGTTGTAGAATCAGATCCTCTTAGGTATATAAGGTTATGAGTGGGTGCAATTGTCCACACCCATGCCCATTTTCCCTCTCAATTCGTGATGTTCTAATTGATGATTCCACAGGGTTTCTACCCAATGCCTGAATTCCTAGGTTTAAATCATGGGTATGATCTAAGCACGTTTTGAGTGATGAATTATGATTAATGGGCAGATTTTACAATGTTTTAACTTATAAATTATGTTTTCAAGTTTTCTAAACTATGATGTCCATCTATGAATGCTCATGAAAGTTGAGATCTATGAGATATGTGTTTAAGCATGATGAGATGTTTATGAAAAAAGTATGATTTAGAAATACCCATGTTTATGTTCATGTTTTCAAAGTGAATCAAGTTGATTTCAATCATGTTAAAGTATTAGGCAAGACCATATGATCAAGTATGTTTTATTATTTCATGAATTAGCTTACCACATGGTTTTGGAGTCAAGGCTCCCATTATTTTCAGCTTGCGGTATGATTTGAGCCAAGGCTCCTCATGTTATGATTTCTGATTATGCATGCATATTATTATTCAGCTTCGTCATTAGATGATGGTCAGTTTCATTGAAAAATGATGAAGAGCATATGCATATTTTTGGGAGTAGTGTCTAGCACCGAGTAGGCTAAGGGTCAGTCAACCCGATGCCTCGGAACTATGCGCCAACGTAGGTTTATTTTTATATTTTGAGACCTCCCTTAGAGCTTTTCCCTATCCCCAAGGGGCCTTGAGCTTGATATCGATATCAAAGCTAGCCTCCTTAGCCTTGGAAAGACTTTGGATGGCTCTGCCCACTTGATTGTGATAGTCGGGACAACGTAAACTCTATCGTGGTAATGTCGGTTTATGACGAGAATCCCATTGTTCCTCATGATTTTAGTTATGCATGTATATCAGTCAAGATATTATGTTTTTAGCAGGTTTGACCCAATGTTCAGTTTTACTTATGATTATTAGATTTCAGCTTTAGGTCATTCAATTTAATTATGATGTGTCATTTACTGACCGCAACTCTATGCTGTATTGTTTTATGATACAGGCTCCGATATCCAGACTCAGTCTTGCCGACAACCAGATTCTCATCTTTAGTACTTCCTAGTTAGAGTTGGTGAGTCCTTATCTTGCGAGGGCTCCTTTTATCATTTATGTTTGTATTTTAAGTTTTTTCAAATTTTAGTGCTTAGTTGGGGTCTTTGCCCATCAACTCGTTAGTAATAGAGGTTTTCAGACATAGTTTGTATTTCAGGTTTAGATTCATGTGTTGTGATCAGATGTTATGTTTTTTAAGACTTCCTCTACGTTATTTATGATGATATTCCACTTAATTATGATTGCGTTCGATGTACATTCATGCCATGGGTCGACTTGGAGTCTCTTAGGGTTCCTTGTTCCGTATCTCGATTCGGACTATTTTCGGGTCGTGACAAACTTGGTATCAGAGCATTAGGTTTTGAAGTGTTCTAGGGTGTTCGAAAGTCGTATTAACTAGAGTCTTTTTCATGGGTGTGAAGCACACCACACTTATGAAGAAGAGGCTATGAGACGTTTAGGAAATGTTCCCTTCTTTCATGATCTATGTCATGCGACGAAATATCTCTCTATCCTCCTAACTCATACTATACATGTTTTCCAAATCATGCCTCCCAACAGAGTTAACGGAAGGAGAAATTGAAATGGAAATGTCCACGAGGATGGCAATGGAGACGGGAACATGCAGGCCCCATGTAATACCACGGAAGTGCCCAAGACTAGAATTGGGATTTAAAAATGAAAAGTGGCAGAGATCTAGAAATTTGTCACAGAATGGGTCATGTAACAGATCATTGGTTCCACCAATGATTTGTAGGATGCATCCATGGTGAGGTTCTGGAAGTTCAGAGTTGGGAGTAACGGGTGTAGGAATGACTCATTGTTGGATGTCACGAGTCATTGGATGGAGTCATCGTGAGATTGGTCTTTGGTCAAGGGAGAAGGAACGAGTCGTGGAACGACCTGTTTCAAGTAACAACGGGTCGTGGTCAGCTGTCCTGAAAAGGGGTCCCAGGTTAAGGAGTGATGACGACGACTAGTAGTAATGTCATTGGGTCTAACAACGACCCGTCCTGTCCGTTCGTGGTGATGGATCAGAGACCTGAACTCAGGGTCAAGAAATTAGTGGTAACGACAGACCATAGAAGCTGACGACGAATCATTCTGTCGTCCGTTGTCACCAGCGGTTCAGAATTTTCAAGAAATTCATTAAGGGCATTTCCATTATTTCTAATTCATATGGCCCTAAACTACATCGTTTAAGGCTTTAAATGTAGTGTTTTATGAGGATAAAATCTATCCTAGTCTCATTCACATCCATGCATGCATATTAAAGAGGTTTAAAAGGTGATCAAGTTAGATTTCTTCAAGCTTTCCTTCAATCTTTCTTTGGGCCATCAAGGAGTGGTAAAATCAGGTCTTCCGCAGGTATGTAGGGTTATGAATGGGTGAATCCGTTCACACCCATGCCCAATCTCTCTCTAAATCTTAGAATTGGCTATGTTGATTCTATGGGGTTTCAACCCAATTCATGTAATTCTTAATTCTCTACATGGGTATGATGTGAATGAGTTTTTATTATTGAATAATGAATCATGGGCAAGTTTTACATTGTTTTTCATTAAAATCATGTTTCAAGCTTTATAAATTTAAATGCCCATTTATGAGAAGTTCATGAAAGTAGAGGTTTGTGATGAATGTTCATGTATGATGAGATATTAATGATGAAAAGCTTGTTTTCTAGTTACCCATGTGTATAATCATGTTTTCAAGTGAATTGAGTATTTTCAAGCATATGTTAAAGTATTGGGCAATGACCACATGTTCAAGTATGGTTTATGATTTATGATATGAATTTCATGATTGATCGATTTATGACGTTGACCGATTTATGGGCCCTTGATTCATGGATAAACATGTATGTAAATGGGGATCAACGATGTTAATGTTTATTTGGCCGTGAATCTCATGAATGATGTTTATGATTTATATACGAGAATAATGTGTATGTTTTTGGGAGCAGTGTCTAGCATCGAGTAGCTCGACGTTCAAAGGACTACGCCGGTGTATCATAACTATGTGCCACCATAGGTTCATATTGATAAATTATAATGTTAATGGATCCCCTCTTTTGTGATATCACATACTGCACGTCCCTTGCCTGGTAAGCCTGGGACGACTCTACCCACTTGAGTGAGATAGTTGGGGCAACATGTAAGGCTCTACCGTGATGATGTTGGTTATGACGACTCCTCCCATTGTTCCTCATGATTTATGCATGGTTATGTTCATATTATTTTAGTTCAAGTTACGTTTAAGGAAACTTTTCTCCTATTATTATGATTATGACTAATTTACGAATGTTTTGAAAACCTTGATCCTTATGTTACATTACGATATTTATGTTATGAGCATGTTGTCCTACTCTTTTGAACTTTTATGCATTTTAAATATCCATTTTACTTACCTTGCATACTCGGTACATTCCACGTACTGACCGCATACTTTATGTTGTATCGTTTCATGATACAGGCTCCGATCTTCAGACCTAGCACCATCATTAGCTCGTTCTCAGAGTTAGCTTCCAGTTCATTGGTGATTCCTCTTCTCCCGAGGACCAGTTGAATATCAGTTATCTTTTATGTTCAGTTTTCTAGACTTGTCGGGTTAGTTGGGGGTGTTGTCCCATCAACCTATCAGATATGTTAGAGGCTTTCAGACTATATGTAGTACCCAACTGTCATGTATGAAATGCGTTTCACTTTCTTTTTTACCTCGTGATTATGCTTCCTCTATGTTATTATGTTGGGTATTCCACTTTATTTGATTGAGTTAGATGTATATTCGAGCCATGGGTCGACTTGGAGTCTCTTGGGGCTCCTTGTCCCATGTTGCGATCCGGGTCTACGTTCAGATTGTGACACCCCACCAGCCCATGCGGAGCACGTACCTGAGCCAGTTACCCATGAAGAGTTCAGGGCATCCATTTAGATGTTAGCCCAGGTGATCTTGGGCATATTTATATGCCCAAGTGATACTCAAATGCGTAGTTTCGTCTTGTTTATCTAATGATGTTTGTACATTCTCATGTAAATTGTAATAAAAT
>JACEIK010001461.1:141607-153500 GCA_018107945.1 Datura stramonium | reverse complement strand
TTCACTGGAACTTGAGGTTCCAGGTAATCACACTCAACGTGACACGGAGTGCATCGCAGAGCACTGCCTCCGTGCCACGGAGGTAACGCGAACCTCCACTGGATTTTGACATAATTAATTCATCTGAAGCAGAATGCCTCCGCGATGGTAGCGTGACACGGCGCCATCGCGGAGCCCTTATTTTTGCCAACTTCCCTTGTCTACTTCCACTCCTTTCTTCCAAGTCCATTCCCGCACTTCACCAACATATATATTAGCTTCCAAAATTTCCTTTTACCTGCAAAGCAACACTAATCATGTTGGTTAGTGTAAATTCACATTTAACTAAGAATCACATGAGAATGTACACATAACGGTAGATAAACAAGTAGAAATGAAGCATTTGAGTATCATTTGGGCATGCAATTCTGCCCAAGATCAATCACTAGTGTAAAACCCGAAGTAGTTAAGGATCAATGGAAAACACTTACCCTAGTTAATTGCATTAATTTGGAATCAACTTTCAATTTCTCCACAATATTTCTTTTTATTTTTATAATTTCCCCCCCTTTAGGATATAATTGACTAAAAAGCTTAAGCACTAGCGTTCTTCTACATCCTTCCATATTCTCTGTGGGATCAACCCCAACTTCTAGTTGAGTTCTTTATTGACAACACCCTCTTCATACTTCGGTAGGAGGTATGGTTTGAGCGTTATCAAAAAGTGGCGCCGTTGCTGGGGAATATGGTTTAGAATTAGATTAATTGCTTTTGTTTAACTTTTAGTATTTATTTCCTTTTTTTTTCTTTTATTTTCGTATGTGTCGCAGGGCAGCATGGTGAAAGAAGCGGTCAAGATGTGACCACGATTGAAACAAGTATCTTGATGAAGTTTGAGTAATCAAGATACCTGTGTCGTGGAGCGACGTAAAATCAGGATCTACTTGGGAGGCAACGCAAGATAAATTTTTCGTTTTTATGTATTTGTTCAAGTGTGCAGGTGGTAGGTCATGATTTTCAACAAAAATTGAGCTTAAACATTTAAAACGAGGAGTAGAGGCCAAGGGAGTTCTTCTTTCACCCCTTTACTTTATACTTTATTGCTTTAGCATTGGGGATAGTGTGACTAATTAAGTGGGGGATGGGAGAAGTGAACTTCATATTACCATGCATTCCTTAATTTCTAAATTTTCACATGGTAGACCTAGTTTTTGGGAGTTATGACTTATCTTGCATGTTTGATTAGTTTGTAGTATTTTTTTTAGTTTTATTTTATTTTGGGTTCCTCCGGGTTTTTTTCGGTACTTTTCCAGTGGATAGTCCCTTAGAACTGATTAGAGAGTCTAAAGGTATGAGCAATCAGAATGACCCATCCTTAGAAAGTACGGCCCGTGTTGTCTATCCATAGGATGCAGCCGCTCTTGGTCAATTTCTCCGATTCTTTCCATGATTGGATAGTATGGTCCATTGTAAGTTCACACGACCCGTAGGAACCATCCGTCGTATGAGACTTCAGTTTGACCTTATTTTCTTTATCTTCCCACGGTCGATCAGAATGGTTGGTTGTAAGCTAGTACAATCCGTGGGTTTCACCCATTGCTTGGCACTCTGCTGAACAACTTCTCTGAATTACATGCAATGGCTGAATAGGATGGCCCGTTGTAAGGACCAACGGTTTGTAGTGCAGCTCATCTGAGGCTTCTTTTTCTGTGTTCATTTCTTTTTCTCAACTTTTATTCCTACGACCCGTTTTACCTGCAAAACTACAAAAATGCATCATATCCACATAAATGTACCTAAATTCATGCACATTCACAGAGTTTTAAGCGTTGCTAGTGCCGTAAATTCATGGAACATCAACACCCTCAACTTAGCATGTTTGCATGTCCTTAGGCAAATAAAATAAAATCAACCCATGGCGACGCTTAACTAGAGGAAACTTAGGAGATGCATAGCAGTCCAAACTCATACAACATACAAAATGTTCACTCAATCAACCTCCCTCCTACCAGGTTAAAACAGAACTCGGTGTGACAACTCCGCACTTCTCAACATGACACAATAGGATCAAAGGATGGCACCATATTACCACTACACAACCAAGCACACACAACTGAAATTTCCCCTAGACAGCTAGAAGTCAACCCATGTAATCACGCACTCTCACCATAAAGAAGTCCCACACGCACATATGTATACATGATCATGTCAATGTTTATCTTGGAACTGGGAAAGAACTCAATCACGCTCACAAAGAAATTCTAACTGTGCGAATATAGTACCATAAGCTTGCCTTTACTTTTAATACCTCAGTTTTCAGACGGTAGAACTAGGATCATTATAGGACCTTTTTAGCTTGTAATGTAGGCTCAAGGTTGAGTATGGTAAATATGGGAATAGTAACTGAACCCTCCTTGGAACTACACTAACTTTGGCTGCACTTAACCTATTTTTCACTTCGCTCCATTTTCCTTTTGCTTTCTTCTTCTTTTATTTTCTTTTGCAACTACAAGTGCGGTGTTTCTTCTTTCAAGTATTCATCACCTTCATTCATTTTTTTCTCTTTTTTATGCTCTTTTTCTCTTTAACAAAAAAAATTTCCTTTTCTTTTCATTATGCACACCACACCCTGTCTTTCATTTTACTCAATTTCATTCCACCCTACTCCTCTTAATCACCCCCTAGATTAGCCACCCTAAACTTAGGCGATTTGCCTAAGTTGAGGTTCACAGTATCCAAGGAGGTACTAGGGCCAAAACAGGTTCATTTTAATCAAAGAAGGAAGGTGAATTGGTGTTAACAAAAAGAAAGGTCAATTCAAGCTCAAAATTTGGATCAAGGGATATTTATTTTCATTTGGTAGGTCTTTTAAGGCTGAAGTGGACTCATTCATAAAAAATGGCCTATGATTCTTTCCTAGTTTCCCATCTTCTACCTCAGTACGACTGACCAGAGAAGTTCTAGATTAACACACACAATAGAATTCAACTATTGAACCTTACTCATACAAGCACTTGATTACACAGCTAAGTTCCAACCACCAGGTTCATGCACAGTGTTGACATTCATTATCCTAGCGATACTTATGATGTCATACAAAGATCCATACTGGTCATGCCTCACAGCACAAGTATATTCACACAAAAGCATTTAGGAGGGGTGTTATTTTCACATACATCACAAAATCAGTTCATCACATTCTTTGTTTGACTGCTCATACGCCTCTTATTTTCTTCCAGTTAACCAATAAAACAAAGACTCCGTTCGGTGTACTCTCACTCAATCTGGGTCCACCAAATGGAACTCGGACCCTAGTCACCAGATTCAGGTCATCTTTAATCAAATCTATGTATACCATCCTAATGTTTGTAATCATATGATTAATCCCTGGGAGGACAGGCACTCTAGACTCCATGCACAGCTGATAGATCAAGCTCGGGAACGGAAGTGTAGTGTGTTCTTTGACCGCCCGCTCCCAAATCTCTATGGCAATAATTGGGGGAATGTTCAACAGGTACTCAGACATAATGCATTCCACCAAGGCTGCCCTGTCTGCGCTCAAAACATTATCATTCACTGTAGGTGCGAGGCGATGTTGAATAATGGACCACCATGACTTGGCCAAAAAATTCAGGGAAGCCTTCTAGATCGGTTTTCTGCCTGTGATCCATTCTGTTCCCTCCTTATCTTCAGCAATAAAATTTGCCATCCACTGAAAGTGCAACACTTTGTCCTCAATTCTCAACTTTCTGATCCCCTTCATTGCCTCCATTCGGTAATCGTATTAAGTAGTTCTGGTCGACATTGTAAAGTCACCACCCATCAAGACTCTGGTGATGGTCCTCTCAGATATATCAACTAGAATGGCTCTTACCCTGACAGAGTCTAGCATAGGCTCCTTCTTAATGACCTTCTTTGAGGAAGCCTATTTCTCGATGGTGCAGTAGTAATTTGTGTAGAACTTACGCACCATCTCCATGTTGTATTTGCTCGGAGTCTTATCCATCCAATACATGTTGTAGCCCTCGAAGAGCCTTTTGAGCTCTGGAACTTCATTTAGGGCATTGATCTGAATCTTTTGGCTCCTCCTGAGTACTATGTCTGGGATTTTCTTTTTCATTGAGATTGAGCCCTGCATAATACACATCTCTAGGTCCCTGCAGAAACCATCTCTTAGACCTTGCTTCTGGTGTAGTGGCAGGTTTAGAGTCCCCCACTTGCTCATTAGACCCTTCAGTAGAACTATCCTTGTCACCCGACTCCTCTGCATTAGTAGCATCATTCCTTGACTTCTCAGCCTCATCATTGCCCTCCTCTGCATTATCCACAGGAGGGTTGTCACCATCAGACTCAGTATCATCACTTCCCTCATCAGACTAGAGAAGTGAGGCAGTAGCCGCTGTAGCTTCCTGAACTTTTCATTTTGCCCTGTGGTCACCACTGAAGATTCGTCAGAGGTTTCAATGTTGTAGAGCACCTCCGAACCACTAGAACTATCTGATTTTGACTCATCACTGAGCTACCGCCTTTTTGGAATTTCCTTTTATGCGGAAGCTTCCTGTTGCTTCTTGTTTGCTGGTGAAGTCATTGTACCTGTGCGTCACATTGTTAAATCCACAAAAATAAAGCAAGATATCACATTGTCTTAGCATAATAGAAGACTCTCAATATGGGTCATCGTAGGAAACAACGACCTATTGCTACACTCGTTGAATGATCTTCTGACAGTAGGGTCATTTTGTAACTACCCATGAGCCAATACAACATTCCGTTGTGAGATACAACGGTCCGTTTGATTGGTCTGTGTGAGGGGGTACAAAGCTTATGTATGGGAAGTCATACAATGATTAATGCAATGATTTGTTAGATGAACTAACCCATCCGTTGGATTAGTTGTTGTGATAACTAAGCAATGGGATCCTAGGACAGTCCTAACGACTCGATCAACAAGCCATTGTGAGGTACAATGGGTCGTTGATTGGGTCGTGCAGCCTACCCTCACCCTGTCCTATTCCCTTCAATCTTCAGTAACCCCAACAAGTATTATTTTTAGGCATTAAATCAAACATGTGGGGATTACGAAACCTCTACCCCCATCAAAATTTCATAACATCCCTTTAGGTTAATTTTCACTTTTCACTAATGCAAATTAGTTCATCGATTGCACAGATCTACCCAATTCATTAATTTCCCGTAGTATGAACTCCCTATGCATAAGTTTCTAGTGAGAAATTTGCCACAATGCAATTATAATTTGGAAAGTCACCACGATGACAGAACAATCGAAAAAAATAAAGCTAGCTTTTTACATCAAATAAATACTCACTTTAGCAGTAAAACCACTCCAATTTTTAGTCAATAGTTGGAGAAATGTGGTGCAACAGTGTTGGTGTCATTGTTCAAGTCGAGAGAGAGAGTGAAGGTTTTGTGTTTGATTTGATTTTGAACGGGAAATGTGCAAAAAAATCGGGTGTGAGGGGTTTTAAATAGGCTAGGTCTGAGCGAGTCGGGTCAGGAATGGAAATTTTTATCTCCGACCACGACTCGTCCAATGGGTCATATGAAGAGACCACGACCCGTACCTATGTGACGTTGTTTAGAGTTTTGGGAACTTACCTGTGGAACCTACAGGCTCATAGCACGAGCCGTTTGTTCTCACAACGACTCGTACTATGTGTTCGTAGGCCCGTGTGAGCCAACGATGGCCCGTTCTGAGTGCCCGTTGGTTAGACTCAGAAACAGGGCACTCTAGATGGTAACAACGGCTAGGAACCACGAGTCAATCCTTCTAACGGCCAATTCTGAGACTCATGGTTTCAGCCTTGAGCTAAATCATTCAAGTTTTCCTTTGTCTTAGACCTGCACACTTCAGCAACTGTGAACACTATATTTACATTAAAATTTACAAATTGGGTTTCCTCCCAAGCAGTGCCTGATTTAATATCGCAGCATGACGCGAGTATTTTTAATACTCAGACATCACCAAAAATACCTCCATGGGTTGCCTCCCATGTAGGCTTGATTTAATATCGCGACACAATGCAAGTCCTGGGGGTACTCAGATTTCAGCTAGAGCCCAGAGATCCACCAGCTTTATTTCTTCGCTTTTCCCCAAATATGCTTTCACCCTTTGACCATTGACTTTAAAGAGCTTTCCTTCATGGTTTTCCAGTTCAATTTCCCCATGGGAGAATACTTGAACCACTTGAAATGGTCCCAACCATTTGGACTTCAACTTGCTAGGAAACAAGCAAAGTCTAGAATTGAATAGTAACACCATATCACCCGGGCTGAACTCTCTCTTCTCAATCTTCCGGTCATGCTGGATTTTCATCCTTAATTTATAAATTTCAGAACTCTCATAGGCTTTCAACTGAAATTCATCTAGCTCATTCAACTAATCAAGCCTCAAGTTCACAGCTTCACTCCAGTTCAAATTCAGCTTGTTGAGCGCCTACATAGCTTTGTGCTCAAGTTCAATCGGAAGCTGACATGCTTTCCCATACACAAGCTGATACGGAGACATACCTATAAGAGTCTTGAATGCTGTCCTATAAGCCCATAAAGCATCATCTAGCTTCCTAGCCCAATTTGTCCAGTTAGCATTCACAGTCTTCGCCAAGATGGTCTTTATCTCTCGGTTGGAGACTTCAACTTGCCCACTAGACTGCGGATGATAGGGTGTTGCCACCTTGTGTTTTACCCCATATTTTTCCAATAAAGTATGAAACAACCGGCTATAGAAGTGCGAACCCCCATCAATAATGATGGATTCTGGAGTCCCAAATCTAGCAAATATAATCCGCTTTAAGAATGCTGTGAAACTCTTCCCTTCATTATTTGGAAGCGCAACTACCTCCACCTATTTCGAAACATAGTCCATAGCGACAAGTATGTACTTCATCCCATTTGAGCTCACAAATGATCCCATGAAATCAATGCCCCACACATCAACCAGCTCAATTACGAGGATGGGAGTAAGAGGAAGCTCATGCCTCCTTGATATGCCTCCTTCCTTTGGCATGCATCACATGCCTTTGCAAAATCATGTGCATTCGGGTGAGTGGTTGGCCAATAGTACCCATATTGCAGAATCTTGTAGGCTATACAAATTCCGCTATGGTGACCCTCAATAGGGGATGAGTGGCAAGCCTCCAATATGCTCAACATTTCCACCTCAGGCATGAACCTCGGAATCACCCCATCAGCATATATGCAGAATAAGTAAGGATCATCCCAAAAAAACTTTCGCACATCAGACATGAACTTCTTCTGCTGGTGAAAAGATAAGTTCTCTGGTACAACATCACTCACCAGATAATTAGCAGAGTCTGCAAACCAATGGATGAGATCCTATGAGGCAGCTAAAACCTGCTCATCGGGGAATGCATCATCTATGTCACACTCATCTCAAAGTGCTGCATCTAGTTCCAATCTTGATAAGTGATCCGCCACCTAGTTTTCGGTCCCTTTATGGTCTTTTACCTCGAACTCGAACTCTTTTAGTAGCAGAACCCATCGAATCAATTGTGGCCTGGAATCTTTCTTTGCCATCAGATATCTCAAGGTTGCATGGTCTGTATGGACTATCACCTTAGTTCCAAGAAAGTATGCCTGCAACTTCTCGAATGCTAAAATTACAATGAACAACTCCTGTTCTGTCACAGTGTAATTTTTTTGAGATGCATTAAGAGCCTTGCTAGCATAATAAATAGGGCGGAAAATCTTTTCACGCCTATGACCCAACACATCTCCCAGGGCTTCTCCACTAGAATCACACATAACCTCGAATGGTAAAGACCAGTCCGGTGCTACTATAATTGGGGTAGTGGTCAATCTCTCTTTAAGGCATTCAAACGTCTTCAGACATGCCTCATCAAAAACAAATTTCACCTCTTTCTCAAGAAGTTTACACAAAGGATGTTCAATTTTGGAGAAGTCCTTGATGACTCTTCTATAAAACCCTACATGACCCAAAAAACTTCGAACACCTTACAGAAATCGGAGGTGGTAGACAAGAAATTACTTCTATCTTGGCCCTG
Source organism: Datura stramonium (assembly GCA_018107945.1). Classification (NCBI taxonomy): domain Eukaryota; kingdom Viridiplantae; phylum Streptophyta; class Magnoliopsida; order Solanales; family Solanaceae; genus Datura; species Datura stramonium. Next base: position 145,479 of record JACEIK010001461.1, on the reverse strand, counting down.
TCCACCTCAATACCCTTACTAGAAATCTTATGGCCTAACACTATACCTTCTTTCACCATGAAATGGCACTTTTCCCAGTTCAGCACCAAGTTGGTCTCTTCACATCACTACAACACCTTGCTCAAATGAGCCAAACAATCTTCAAATGAATCATCCACCACCGAAAAGTCATCCATAAAGACTTCAATGATTTCCTCCACCATGTCAGAAAATATGGACATCATGCAACGCTGAAAAGTGGCGGGCGCATTACATAACCCGAATGGCATCCTCTTGAACGCAAATGTACCATATGGAAAAGTGAAAGTAGTTTTATCTTGGTCTTCGGGGGATATAGAAATCTAATTGTACCCCGAATATCTATCAAGAAAACAGTACCATCCTCTACTTGCAAGTCGTTCTAACATCTGGTCCATGAATGGCATAGGAAAGTGATCTTTTTGAGTCCAACGGTTCAACTTCCTATAGTCCATGCGTACTGTCCAACCTGTGACAGGTATGAGTGGAATGAGCTCATTGTTAGCACTTGGGACCATCGTGATTCCTCCCTTCTCCGGTACACACTGAACTGGGCTCACGCATTTGCTGTCAGCAATAAGGTAAACCACACCCGCATCCAACCACTTGATGATTTCCTTCTTGACCATATCTTGAATAGGTGGATTCAACCTGCGCTGATGCTCAATACTCGGAATACAATCTAGCTCTAGCTGGATCTTATGAGTGCAAATACCGGTTAGGATTCCAATAATGTCTACTATATTCCATCCAATGGCTTTTTTATATCTCTTCAAAATGGAGACCAAAGCCTCCACTTTCCATTGCTCCAAGTCAGCTACAAGAATGACTAGTAAAGTGTTACTAGATCCCAAAAATACTTACCTCAAGTGAGACGGGAGTTCTTTGAGCTCTAATATTGGAGGCTCCTCAATAGATGGCCTGGCTGGAGGAGTCACCCGATTCTTCAAGTCAAGATCAATCTTCTTTGGACCATAAGTGCATGACCCCATACCAACAAGCGCATTAATTATCTCCTCACCCCCATGGATCTCCTCAGCGCCAACATTCATCAAAACTGCTTCTAAGTCATTAAGAATCAATAACTCCTCAATAGGCGTAATTGGAAACTTAGGTTCCACAATGTCAATTACTGAGACCACCCTCATTTCATTTGGATGCTACATGGATCGGCATACATTGAATGTCACCTCTCATTGTTCAACCAGAAGTTCAGCTATCCAATTTCCATATTTACAAGAGCATGTCCGGTGGTGAGGAATGGTCGCCCCAAGATAATGGGGACCTTGAAATCAACCTCACAATCTAGAATGACAAAATCAGCCAGAAATATAAAGGACTCCACCTTCACTAAAACATCATAGAGAATTCCCACCAGATTCTTCATCGTACGATCTGCCATCAAAATTCGCATTGAAGTCAGTTTGGGGGCTCCCAAGCCCAACTGTATGAACACTTCTTGCAGCATCAAATTAATACTAGCACCCAGATCACATAGTGCCTTATCAAAATTAAAGGCTCCAATAGTGCACGGTATGGTGATTTCTCTAGAGTCTTCCTTTTTCTAAACAAGAGAACGGGATGCTATTGCACTACAATGGTGCAAATTATTTGCAGGTTCGACGCTTACAATCCTCTTTCTAGTGACAAGGTCCTTCATGAATTTAGCGTAGTAGGGCATCTGCTCAAGTGCCTCGACTAATGGGATGGTCACAGATAATTGTTTCAAGATAGAAATGAATTTGTGATACTTCCCATCTTCGACCATTTTCTTCAACCTCTGTGGAAAAGGGGGAGGAGGTATAGGAATAGGTGAGATCTTTTTTGGTACCTCCTTCTCCTTCTCTTTGCCAAATCCTTGCTCCTTTGCATTACTATGAGCGGTCTTCTCCACTGAATCATCAACAAAAGTCTGATCCTCGGAATCTACAATTTTATCATCATCAATCACTAAGGGCTCTACTGTCTTATCAATCACAACCGGCCTCAGAGGATCAACTGTTGCCTTCCCACTCCTAGTAGTGACCACCATGCAATAATTGTCATTTTTCGGATTTTGAACTATATTGCTGGGAAGTGTGCCTTTCTACCTCTGGTTCATTGCGACAAACATCTAACTCAGCTACTACACAATTTGCTTGATGGCCACAACATGTGATTCCATATTTTGGTTCATACCAGAAATATCAGCGTGGAGCTCCTTAAAATAGCCATCTACCTCCTCCATATGCTTAAGTACCTTAGACAACATGTCTTCCACCCTTGAACCACTAGATCTGGATCATGGTTCCTTGGAGAAACATATAGACCGTTTTTGTCATTGTACTCCTCTCGCATTTTCCAGTCTCCATTGTCTCTGTATTGGCCTCAGTTGTAATTATTATCCCTGCAGTAGTTCCAACCTTGGTTCCCCTGACCTTGATGCCAAGAGTCTTGGTTAAACCCTTGGGTGTTAGTCTGGAAACCCACCCCTTGATCATTTAGATAATTAACTTCCTCCTTAGATTCTGATTCGCCTCCATCTTTTCACGGGGCCTTTCCCTGAGAACCCACAACATTTACCTTTTCAGGCCCGGCTCCCATCAAATTCTTAGCAAGCAGCCCTATTGTGGTCTTTATTTCAGCAATATCTTGATCTCTCTCTTCATCCTTCCTTCTCTTCTCCGCAGAAATACCTATTGCATAAGTACCAGCCGGAGTCTCCGACTCTCTTGTGTTCCATGCGCGGTTGTTTTTCATGATTCTGTCAAGTAGCTTAGCAGCTTCAGCATAAGTGTGACACATGAATGTTCTGCCAGACATGGTATCAACCACCGCCTTGGTGTTAGCATTTAAGACCTATAGAAAATTTCCAACAATGTATCATCTGGGATCCTGTGGTTGGGAACCATTTTGAGCTTCTTGTTAAACCTTAACCATGTCTGGTGAAGTGCCTCAGAACTTAACTTCCTGAAGTTTTATATCTCATCTTTCAACTACAAAGCTCTGAAAGGTGGGAAAAATCTTTCAAGAAAATCTCTTTTCAACTCCCTCCATGTAGAGATAGAATCGTTGGGCAGTTCTGCCAACCAGAGCGTTGCCCCACTCCCTAATGAAAAGGGAATAACCTCAGCCGTATCGCCTCCTAACTCACTCCCAATTTTTTATATGATTTTTAGGTACCCATGAAATTAGTCAAGTGAGTATATGCATCATCAGTTGCATGACCCATAAATATCCCCTTCATGTTGAGCAGTTGGATCATAGCACCGGTAATATCAAACTTTGCTCCAGCAGGCAAAGGGGGAGGGATAATAGCTCCAGCGGCACCGACTTCATCAATATCAGCATCATCACCCTCATCAAAATACTGGTGCCTTTGCTGATCTGGACCTTTACTCCTTCTAGCTCGCTCTTCTTCGACAGCTAGGCGTTGCTCTTCAGTAACCCTTGCTAACTCTCAATCTCTTGCTCGAGCTTGTTCCTCAACCAACATTCTGGCTGTAGCCTGGTTCACTATCTCTTTCTCTTGTACATTGGCTATTCTCCTCAAATTTCGCAGTGTTTGTTCAAGTTCGTGATCGATTTGAACCAGGGATTTTCCTTGGCTCCTAGTACTGGGCATGCATGAACCTAAGATCTGTTAAGAACAAAAACAACAAAAGAAAAATAAAAAGGAAATAAGGACCAACAGTAAAGCAAACACTATTAACAAAAGCCTTAGCCGTATTCCCTGGAAACGACGCAAAAATTTGATGCCGCCCAAATTACACCTCGTAAATGAGATATAAAGTGGTTGATGTCAAATATAGAACCCAACAAAAGTTGAGGTCGATCCCACAGGGAATATGGAAAGAACTTGAGTTAATGTGATT
>JACEIK010001461.1:104808-141589 GCA_018107945.1 Datura stramonium | reverse complement strand
AATTGAAAAATAAAATAACAAACAAGAGTGAAGACTAATAGATGTTTAAATCAATTTAGGTTGTATTCAATCAACAAGTTGACAAGGATTGTGTTCCCCGTGACTTCATAACCACAAGATTTTTACACTAGTGATCTATTCCGGTGTTTAGCATGCAATATTGGTAAATTAGGTTTACCTAAATGGTTGGTCCCCTATATAAATGATTATCACCATGAAACTTGGTCTGTATATGGGTGTATGCTTAATTAACCCTTACCCTTAATATCGGATTAGCTATTCCCGGATAAGTTCAAGCTATTAGACGAGGGTTGATAGCCTCAAATCTCCATTGTTAATCCTTTTTTCCATTAACTACCCCCTTGATCTAGTAAGTAAGAATAAGGCAAGTTCCAATGTTTGCAACCATTAAGAAATAATTAAAATGAAGGAAAAAACATTACATGCATTAAACCCTGTTTAAGAATCTCTAAGTGTTTTACCTATGTGTGTTAATTCCTCATGGTTCCCAGAACCCTAGTTATGGGTTCACTGCTCATGCTTGTATAATTACAATCACAAAATATATAAGAAATCATAATTGTAACTTACAAAGGTTCGTAGAAGAAAACCACGTGAATTGACTAAATCTTCAAAATTGATGAACAAAACATCAATGTTGTTTAATTCTCAAAATCAAGAACAAAATTACAAACTTTGTTTCTTGAACCAAGAAAGATCGTTAACAACACCCAAAATTATTGTTCAAAGCTGTAAAATTTCATAACTTGTAAAATAAACCTAAAAAATTATTTATAGACATTAAACAAATCCTTTCCTAAATCAACTAGGATTCTGGTGTCGGCAGGTACCATGGTCCGTTGGTAGCTTCAATGGATCGTTAGAGAGTCTGTTGTTCCAGTCGTTGCTTCCCTTAGCCTTCTCCTTTCAGCATATGACCTCAAACAATGACTCATTGTGAGATCCTATGAGTCGTTGGTCCTGTTTGTTGTTTCTTGGCCTCCTAATCATTGTTTCTAAACCTAAAGGTACGAGCAAATAGAATGACTCGTCCTTAGAAACTACGACCTGTCCTGTTTGTTCGTTGGATATAGCCCGCTCTTGGTCAATTTCTCTGATTCTTTCCACAATTGAACAGGACGGTCCGTTGTAAGTTCACATGACCCATAGGAACCATCTGTCGTATGAGACTTCAGTTTGACCTTGTTTTCTGTATCTTTCCACGGTCGATCAAAACGGTCCGTTGTAAGCTATTATGACTCGTGGGTTTTAGCTGTTGCTTGGCACTCTGCTTAACAACTTCTCTGAATTACATGCAACGGCTAAATAGGACGGCCCGTGGTAAGCACCAATGGTCCATAATTCAACTCGTCTGAGGCATCTTTTTCTGTGTTTAGTTCTTTTACTCAACTTTTATTCATACGACCCGTTTTACCTGCAAAATTGTCGACACACGTCATATCCAGATAAATGTACCTAAAGATGTGCACATTCACAGAGTTTTAAGCGTTGCTAGTGCTGTAAATTCACAACACATCAGTAGTTAATAAACTTAGTGGGTTATTGCATTCTGGAGTAGTTGTAAATTTGTTATTCTTGATTGTGTATTAACTATTAATCTATTTTGTGAAATAATCTTAAGCGGCCGATGAAGATTACCGATACGTGTGGTGTACTAATTAATACTATCTTGCTAAACCTTTTTGGGTGCAGGTTGTGGAAGGTTTGAAGTTCATTGATTAACATGGAGTATTCAGCATCAGCGTTCGTGCTTTTCTTCTCAGATGAAGCTGTGTTCTTGTCATGTATTCTATTAGAAGCTCTTATACCTGTCTAGATTAGATATTGGGAGAGTCAAGGTTTTGGGAACTTTTGTTTATATTTTTAATTATTGTTGATTCGTGTAAATTAATGAGAAATTTTGGGTATTTTATGTAATGTTCCAAAAATGGTTCTCCTATCGAGTTGAGTCGATGTAGGTACCCGCACGATTTTCCTATTTGGGGTCATGACACCATTATAATGTCAAGTCCCAAAACTTAATCAAGGATCTTATCATATTAATCAAACAATTTGATAATAGTTATTATAAAAGAATATTAGATGCCATATATTTATATCAAATAATGTTTACAAAAATCTGTTCAAATCATCATACATGATATTGGATCTAGGGCATATCCACTCTATGCCTAACAAGCTCAGCAGTTGCACGCAACGGAGGACGCCTTTTGTAAGACTTCGCTATTGATAAGGCCATTGTGTATAAATTTTTATTAATCATACTCGGTCCAATTCTAGTATAGTTTATGATAAGATTAAAATATTCATGCTACAAACATGTAATATTTTGACTACTGTTTGAGAGAATCAAATTGATGAAATATGGGTTTTGAAATAATAAAGTACTTGAATACACAAAGAATTTTTTAATGATTTCTATTTTAAAAGGAGTTGAGAATCATTGAATTCGCTTGATAATATTATTATAATCAGAATCTTAAATTCTTCATATGTTTCTCTTGAGAATAATTGCTAAGATGGTCCGCATCCTGAACCGTCAGTTGCATACCACTTGGTGGTGTTCTCTGGATCACCAAGCATTTAAGGATATGGATTGTCTATTGAAATGACGGTCCGTCTTTTCCTCAACTCCCGATAACTTTCAGTGAATTCTATCCCTCTTTTCATCAATTCATTGAGTTCCTAAAATTTAGCAAAGTAGAGTTAGTTTTGACTTAAGTTAGTACCTACAGGCTTTTGAAACTCTATTAAAAGAAGTACATATGTGTCACAAACTTCCGACACATTATCTGTAAGGGAGAAATGAAATGTATATAGCAATAAGCTTCAATGTTGTGTTGATGAATGTATGGATTCTAAATTTGTAACTTCTTCATGGGGTTTAAAGAGGTTTGGTTGTTGTGATAAGGATGAATAATATTCATGGGATGATTCTAGAGGCAAAAGAAATCTTGTTGAACTTTAGAAACGCCTAAGACCTGACCCAAAATTGATGGACCAACGAAGTAGTTTTCATGAAAGTTCTATGGGAAATTAGGTTGTTGTAGAGGCTACATGGGAATCAAAGAAATATATGAGAGTGAAGTGTCACCATTTTTCCTTGGCCGAGATAAACTTTCTTAATCTTAACATTTCATTCCTACCCTAAGTCCTACACACTCATGCTCCATGATAATGCCTTTCCAATAAAATAAAGCTTGTACGATGCTATGTCAGCCACTTTCTATGAATCCATGACCAATGGTCAATATGCTCAGGCTATGTTAATGTTCCATCCCTAACATCTCTTATACTCCATGCCTATAGTCCTTCCTCTAATCTCATATGTTACAAGTATGATTATGGTGACGATATTGATGAGAGGTCTTACCTTTTCTTTATGATCCCATGAAACTTATGTATTATGTTATGCTACTCCTAATCCTCGGACTCATGTCTTATGTTATGGTCTCCATGTTTGCGGGAACCTCTATTATGACACATGTATTCTAAGCCTAAATGTCCTATATGACTTGTGCCTACTTCTTCCTTCTCAAAATTATATGATATTCATTATGATTTTGATGTATACGATGATGAATGAAGGTACAGGTAAGTTTTAGGGAGAATTCCCTTTTTGATGCTTTTATAAGGGACAAGAGGATTCATGTGTATTTTAATTATATATTCTTTCATGTTAAGAACCATTTGATGCTCTGTGAGGCTTATCATGATATTTCTGGTTAGCTGGGATAGGTTTGAGAATTTGGGAGAGATATATTTATAAAGAAAACTCTATTGAAATTTTTGGAAATTTCTAGAGTTAGAATCTGTTAGGGTCTGTAACCATCATTTGAGGATTAAGGATCCAAAGAGGGAGATATTGTAACACTTCATATCGTCATGCTAAATTTAAACCGTTTTATGTATGTGAGTAAAATTAACCCAATTTTTTTTGATGAATCTTAAGTGTTTTGAGGAGTAAATCATGAGTTGTACTATCTTAAAGAAGTTTGGATTTAGTTAAAAATTAAAAGGATAGATTTTTGTGATTTATTCCAGGAATGGATATAAGTACGAACCGTATAACTGTCTACGGGCATATCGCAAGTGGAATGGGGGATTGAGAGGGTTACAGATTCGCTGGTACAGAGCCACATATAGACCATACATGGAAAGTCTTGCCATATGTTGGCCATATGTGAGAAGGGAAGTATGTACAAAGAGAAGAATGAAGAGTATGTGAAGTTTATTGGTAAGAGTCAATTTTAGATGATAATATCTCCCAATATACTATGTTTTTTTAGGTGTTATACCCATCAAATTAAAATCTCGTGAGTCTAGTTTTCAATGGATCCAACCATTCATTAATCCGATTTCAAAGTAAAAAGTTATTGACATTTTACTGAGGCACTGTAAATTATTTGCGACTGGCAATATACGAACCGCAGATTGATTCTACAGCCTGTAACTAGCATATTTTGGCCATAAGTTGCTAAAAGGTGACTAGCTAGTGGAGGGGTCACTTATGGTGCCAATCTACGGCCCGTAAGTGAAATCTACGGTGAATAGATAGCAATTTTTTGCCATAAAATATGATTTCCAGCCCCTTTTAAATGTGATTTTAGATTCATTTCTTCATCCCAACTCAACCCCAACAGCACCAAAACCCATCAAATCATGGAGAAACATCTCCCATGATCTTACAACATCGAACTATGAATTTCTCAAGATTTTGACATCAAATCCTCTCTCTCCTCTAGAAAAGTGAAGAACAACTTTAGGTTTCAAGACTTGGAATTTGGAGCACTTTGGTATCTCCTAAATCAGCCTCTAATTAAGTGTGCACATGATTGAAGCAATATAATTACCCAATAAGGAGTCGGAATCATATCCACGAGGACTTAATATTGGTTAAAGCTACTAAGTAAACAAAATATGATTGAATACTCTAAGATACCATTCAAGTTAATGGGTAAAGAGAGAATTAAAGTAAATTGCAAAGGGTTAAATCAATTGGAGAAAATACTAGGGATGTGTTCCCCTATAGGATTGATCCCCCTAGATCAGTCGATTAGGTTCATCAATAATGGGCTCTTTGTAAATGTCCAAATAACTACTTAATCAATCATTTGGTGCCTTTCAACAACCAAGAAATGTTTATCTCAATCAAGTCGTTCAAATTGATGAGAATTCAAATAAAAATAGATTGTAAATTACCAATTAGATTCATCAAATCACGAAGTAAATCTATTAAGCAAGGGTTATGCCTTGGGTTATTGTTGATTGTTGCTAACAAAATCCTAATTAGCTCTTTTAAGCACAATTAGAGAAATTTGGCATGAATCAGTGTTTCCAACCACCAATTACAACTTAAAAATCAAATATCAATCAAATATTTAAATCCCATTATCAATTTATCCTAATTGAGATTAATAGGGTTCACAACCGTAGATAAGAATTTAGCTGCTCATAAATAGAGGAGAAAAAAAGGTATAAAATTAAGCATGATCAACTTATAATTTAATTGAAGAGATAGATATTCAAAGTATGAAATAGATCTTCAAATTATCTTCAAAATACAAGGAAAATAGAATTGGATTAGTTACTTTAGTGAGCGAATAAGTGGTTTGCTTTCTTAATATGCTATTCTAGTTAATTTGAAATAAGAGAAGTAACATTAAATTGAAATCAATTTGAAAGATTTTTAAATCAATAAGAGAAGAAACTAAAGTTATATCCCTGTCTAGGATTAATCCACCTAAATCACTCAAACAGATTCATCGATAGCGGGCTTATCATATGCATATAATCACTAAACAATCACTTAATGTCTTTCAATAATCAAGAAATATTTATCTATATTGATTCGTTCGAATAAATAATAATTCAATTGTAATACCCCGAAAAGTCCCTAGGATCAGATCTGAGACTTGCAACAGAAAATAGTAGGGAAAAATGGCACCAGGCATTAGATGAATCATTGTACGGGTCGTCCTATCAACCAACGACCCATTGGTTTATCTCATGGTATCCAACTTCTGAAAATGGCAAAGATCCGTCCAGAATCGACGAGTGGATTATATGACCCGTCATTTGATTATATCGATCATTGTTTCTAGTAGTTCAAGTAGGCTTATAGAGTGATTCAAAGGAAGGACAGGAACAACCAAGCCAAATAATATGTCATGGTATGGACCAACAACCCATCCTTCTGGTCATTGGTTCTGTCATCTTCTAGTTTTATTTTGGCAGTTCGGGAGTATTTTGGTAAAATATCATGCTTTTAACTCCTAAGTGACATTGTTTTAGGCTTCCTAGAGGTCATATTAAAGGATTTAACTTAAACTAATTCCTCACACTCTTCAAAACATCTGTAGATTGAATTTCCCCTCTCAAGGCAAGCTAGGGTTCTTCATCTCAATTCCTCTTGGGTCTTCAAGACCACTTAGGGAATTATCTACCCAGTTATGTAGGGTTATGATTGGGGAATTTCTTCCACCCTCATGTCCTTTTCAAGATCAATTTTCATGATCTCTATTCCTCAAGTTTCAAATTGGCAAGTTTTAGTGTTATACCCAAATTGAATGAAATTTCATGATCCTCTTATGATTTCGAGTTCCTTATGATTCAAGCCATGCTTTATGATTATGCTGCATATTTCTACAAGAATATCTCATGAATCTATGTTTTCAAGTTTATGATAATTTTTCTCAATTATGTATGATTTTATGGATTTCAAGATTTTGTTATTTATTCAAGTATGCATGATTTTCACGCATCTCAAGTTTAGGTATCATGGTCATTCATTGACATTGTTTTCATGACTAGTTCAAGTATGTTAAGATATTATGAATTTCATGATTTAAACTAGTCCATGTAAACCTATGTTCACGATTATGATATGAGCACCATATATATTTTGGGAGTAGCACTTAACGCTGAGTAGACCGAGGTTTCAGCGCACCCAGATCTCAAAACTACATTCCACCATAGCCATTATGAGGTCCTCCATGAGAGTGCCTCTCATGCCCGAATGGGCAACCCATGAGTTATATCACGCCTTCACGGTCCATTCCCTCGATAAGGTATGGACACACCTCCTAGCTAGGGTTACAAGCTGGGCTCCATGTATGCTCACGTGGGGTATGTCGGTTATAAGAATCTTCCTTTGTTCCTTGATTTCCTATATATATGCTTATGTTCATGACTTATGACATACGACTATGATATCTTGGCTCAATATATGATTTAAGAGGTTTTACTTATGAATTCAGTCATGATCAGCTTTATGATTAAGTTTTGAAAACTCTAAGCCTTTGTACTCTGTTGATGATCTGAAACTTATTATTTAAGTTTATCTCATACTCATGATTTTACCTTACTATTTTACTATGGTGCTTTAGTTAGCCTGCATACTCAGTACATTTTGCGTACTGACTGTATACTTCTATGCTATATCATCTAATGATATAGGTTCGGCTGACCAGTCTCAGCCCAGACATTAGCTTCGCCCCCACCTCATTTTAGTTCAGTTCCCCATTTGGGTGAGTCCTCGTGATCTGAGGATGGTAGTTTTGATATATATCTCTTTCTTTATGTCTTTTAAGTTTCAAACTTAGCTGAGATAGTTGGTGGTGTTGTCCCATCAACTCATCATGTGATTAAAGGCTTTTCAGACAGTTATGTATAGGTGGTTCAGCGTTGTTGACCTGTTGTCTATAGTTATGTTTTACGATATGCAGTCTTCCGCTCATGTTATGTTCATGATCCTTTTCCACTTAGTTTATGCGCAAGATTATTCTATGTATGTTCCATGAGTTAGCTTGGAACTATTTGTGGTTATAGGTCCCGTGTCGCGGTTTCAAGTCTATGCTCGAGTCGTGATGTCAATACAAATCGATTATATCCTACCAAGTAGATTCAACTTATTTCTAAGCGAATCCATTAAAAAAGATTATGCCTTGAGTTCTTATTAATGAACCTTACCAACCCCTAAACATCTCTTTCAATCATAATTGGGAAAAATTGACATGGATCGGTATTTTCAATCACCAATCTCAACTAGAAAAGTAAGGATCAATCAAATATAGTCAAGCCCACAATCAATTGATCATAATTGAGATCTCTACATTCTATAGCCCCATTGGGTTCACAACCTTACATAAGAATTTAGTTGCTCATGATAGAATAAAAAGATGAGAGAAAGCTTGATTCAAAATCCTAGAAGTTGATCTTCAGAAAGGGCTTAAAAAGCATTTGGTAATATCCCAAATCTGTGTTTCAATGATAATGTTCAAACCCCCGACAAAAATGCTTGAAATTATGCTAAGGCCAAGACCCTAATTCCAATTTAATTTTGGACTGCCCAAATACAACTTACAAATCGTATATAAAATTTATGATCCAAAGATTATGCCAAAGTTTGACTCCATATGGTGCACTGTTGGCGACCGTAAGTCCATCTGCAGACCGTATCTTAAATCTTTAGTCCGCATCTGCTCTTCGTAGATTGGAACTTCCAAATGTAAACTCTCTGATATTTTGATTTACTGAGCCATTTATAGTCTGTACTTTGAATATACAATCCGTATCTACCTCTGTATATTGGAGTCCCGAATTCATAGTTGATATTTGGCTAAGAGTATATGTTTATATTGCATTATCGCCTCATATTTTATGCCAAATTATGTTGTTGCACTGTTATCTTGGGTGTTTTTAACTCACTTCGAGTTTTATGTGTGTAGGAATTGTGTTGGATGAACATGATAAAAAAAGTATATTTTGACTTGATTTGAAGCAAATGAATAACGATCGAAGGGTAATCGGGCTCGTCGATGGTCCTCGCATTGCGAGACAGATAGATGAGCCAAGAAAAAAGATAAATTATGGAGCTGGCCAGGCTCGTCTTTGGTCCTTGCAATGCTAGAGGCCGTTGACGAGCAAAGCAAAAATTGCCCTACATGTTTTATATAGCGTATGTGATTCCCTACACATATTAGATCATATAACTACCTTAGAAAACATATTGAGAACAAAAGACATGACACTTTGAGCAGAAAATTCAAAAGAACACAAGATTTAGCAGGCAAGAACACGTAAAGAGTGGAAGCGACGAAAATTCAGCATAGAGTTTCACTTTCTTCCCTTCTTTTACTTGTTCGTTATGGAATTCTATGCTCTGAAAAAATATACGGAGTGGCTAGATTCCTTATCTAGGGTTTTGATGGAACCTTTTCTTGGATAAATTCTTGTTATGTTTTAATATAATTTAGCCTTTGAATTTTTCTACTTATTCAACTACGTGTTTATTGCAGTTGATTGAATGGCCATTGGTTGGCTATGACTATTTATTATATATTTATTGAGATAGAATGCATATTTAGATTATTATTGAATAACATCACTTCTCAGGTATATGAGAGATCAATACTGCGAGTTTAAAAGTAGATTTAGAGATAATGAAGCTTTGATGTGATAGTGAGGGGTAAAAATTGCTAGTAAGAGTTGATCGAGAGAATATATCTAGTAAATTATTGTGATTTCTCGAGAGTGAATTATGGTAAGTAGAGTGCTCACAATCCGTAAAGAATAGATCGGCGAGATTATACATAATGTAGTGAGAAGGATTTCGATAATTGAGGAAATCATAATTTTAAGTCTCCTTAATTGTTGTTTCCATGTTCATCCTCTTAAGCTGATAATTTTATTCTTTAATATTTGTTAGTTAATTATTTAGAAATAAAAATCTTAAACCTTAAAATTAAAGAATTATTCGAACTTATTTTCTTAGTGATATTGAACAATTATAATTAACATTAGTTCTCTGTGGGATTTGATTCCGGACTTTTAGATTGGATTATATTTGCAGCGACCACTTATTCTTTTTAGGATGAGTTTTCGGTATGATAAAATTTTGGCGTCATTGTTGGGGACTTAACTGTTTAGTTGAAGTTGTAAATATTGCTAAATTTTAAGTTTGAATATTTTTTTATTTTAGTTGTTAATTTGAGAAACATGACATCTTAGAATTAAGGGAGTTTAGGTGTTGGTAATTTTGCTTTTAATCGTCCTTATGCATATTGTGGAGGAAATCATATGTGGCAAAATAATCAAAATATTTTCGGGAGCGAGTTATGTGCACCAACTCAATCCTATGTGTGGAATGTGTCTGATATGTGTGGTAGTCAAGATGATCACTTTTATGGTCATGCTCATACTTCTTATCCTCCCCCTACCCTTTACTATGTCGGTTCTACTCTTTTTTTGTGAAGTTATAGGAACAATAAACCAAGTGATGGTGAAATGAAGGAGATCAAGGATATGTTAAAGTGTCTTATGGAGAAACATGATGAGAAACAACTCCAGTTAGAAAGTCAAGAGGAAACTATCCACAATCTGGAGGCTTAATTGAGCCAATTAATTCAAGCTTTAACTGCACAACAAGTTAATATTGTGGATAGAAGCCAAGAAAAGTGTGAATTTGAGGAAGAACTTGTGGTATGAATGCAGGAGTTAGTGGAACACCAAAAACCTATAGAATTTGAGGATGTTGATGTGGAAAAAGTAATACTATAGTCAATCAAGGACATTGAGAATACATATTTAGTTGACTCTAATGTGATTGATGTTGAGGATGCTGAAAGTTGTGAAGTTCATGTATATGACTATATTGGACCTCATTCTAAAAACTTCTCTACATTGTGTACAGACGGTGAAATAAGAATGGACCCTTACGAACATTAACAGGAGTCAAGGAAAGAGGTATATGTGCCTTATATTCTGAAATTTCTCAGGCCATGCAGGAAAAATGGCACTCCGCACTTGAAATCCAGAAAGAGCAGGATGAAATATTTATTTCTTGTGTTGAACAGATTTGTGCCTCCATCATTGGAGCATAGTCAAAAACTTGAAGCAAAATTGAGGGTGCAATTCATAAGCTCAAGGTGGAGGCAAAAAGTGGTTCATATCGTGCCGCGATATTAAATTAGGTGCTTGTTGGGAGGCAACCCAACTTTCCTATTTTTTTTTTAGTTTTTATAAAAAAAAATTCATTATTTTGTAATAGTATAATTTTTTGATTTGGTAGGAGCGTGGGAAGCGAAAGAGTTTGAAGAATGCAAAAGCGAGCGAGATGGTTCGAACTAAGTGTGGGATTTCCACATAAAGGACCATTCCTGGGAGAAGTCTTGATTTTCTTCATATTTCATTAATTTATTTTTACTAATTTCGTTTTGTATCACTTGACATAATTTGTAGTTGTATAGTGGAGATTTACTATAAAAGAAGAGCTTGGGATATTAAGGAACATGGAAACGGGCGAATATTGAACAAACATAGAAAAATTAGCTTTAACCTTGGCTCGTTTACTTCCCTCGCATCGGGAGGAGTCTGCCGAGCTACAACAAGCCAATGGAAAAGTATGTTCTCTTGCCTTGTCTATACCGCTACGTTGTGAGGATTCAGATGAGCCAAGGTGTTATACCCCGGAAGCCCAAAGACTAGACCCGAGAGTTGAAACTGATAAAAGTTAAAATATGGCACAAGGCATTAGGACGGTCATGAGGTGACTACGTCATTTTGAGGTATGAATTATGACTTTTAAAGGGGTTAACTTCATTTTAGGCCATATTCATTCATGCATGCAAGGTAGAAGGTGAGAGAGGGTGATCAAGCTTAGTGTTCCTCAATTTCTCTTCTTTTTCTTCTTGGGCTATCAAAGAAGTGTAAGAATCAGCTACCAACAGGTATGTAAGGTTATGAATGGGTGAATTCTTTCACACCCATGACCAATCCCTCTTTAAATCATGAGATTTTGATGTTTAATCTATGGGGTTTTAACCCAAATGCATGAATTTCCTAAATTCTCTACATGGGTATGATTTATATATGTTTCTACTATCGAATTATGAAGCATGGGAAAGTTTATAATGTTTTCAATTAAAAATCATGTTTCTAGTTTTATGAATTCAAAAGCCCATAGATGAAAAGTTTATGAAAGATGAGATTTGAGATGAATGTATGATGATGATGAGATATTATGATGAAAAGCATGTTTTCAAGCTACCCATGTTTATAATCATGTTTTCGATGTGAATTGAGTATTTTCAAGCATGATAAAGCTTTGGGCAGGTTAATGCAGTTCAAAAAGTTTGAAAACTTATAAATTAAAATTTTCAAATTAAACACCAATGGTTTTGGAGCGAAAGGCTCAGGTATCTTTCAGCTTGTGGTATGGTTTAGTTTAAAGCTTCTTATATGCATGATATCATATTTGAGATGTATTTGATTGTTGAGATTCATCAATAGAAGATGTTGAGCTTCCTTTAATAACGATGTAGAAGAATATGCACTTATTTTTGGGAGTAATGTCTAGCACCAGTGGGTTAAGGGTCGATCGCCCTATGCCTTAAAACTACATAACGTAGTGTTATACTATAATGTATATTACTACTTTGAGACCTCCTTTGTGAGCTATCCCGTCCCTATTGGCCTGACAATGCTCGATATCATGGTATCGTCTCTAGACTTGGTAAGTCTTTGGACGACTCTACCCACTTGAGTGTGATAGTTGGGACAATGTAAGCTCTATGAGTAGTATGTCGGTTAAAGACGAGTCTCCCATTGTTCCTCATGATTTTAGTTATACATGTTTATCACTCATGATATCTCTATATACGTGTATGTTCTAAAACGAGTTTGACTCAATGTTGATTTACTCTCATGGCGCGGAGTTAGCTTTGAGTCAATTGATACAGTTATGATGTTATGATTATGTTCTAATGAGATCATGATTGTAGAAAGAATGCATACAAGTCCTACTCTCGGATTCATGTGTTTATGTTTTACATTATGCATGTTTTAAAGTGATTACTTACTTAAGCGATTTAATTTAGCTTGCATACTCGGTACATTCACGTAATGAACACATACTCTAGGCTGTATCCATTTCCATGATACAGGACCCGACTAGTCTCAACCCGTTCATGAAGTCTTGAGTATCTTACATTATTGGTGAGTCCTCATCTCCCGAAGACTAGACTTATTGAGACTTTCTCTATGTATTTACCGATTTGTTTTGTTGAGTTAGTTGGGGTCTTGTTCCATCAACTTCGTCATGTTTTAAAGGCTTTTTGAACAAAGGATATATTCAACTAGTTGTGCATTCTAATGTTATGGCAATTTATACTTCCTTTATGATTATCTTGTTAATTCTTTAGTTTCAGTAATTGAGTTAGATGTATGGTCATTCCATGAGTTGACTTGGAGTCTCTCGGGGCTCCTTATTCGGAGTGTTGCGATATGAGCCCCATTCAGGTCATGAAAAACTTGGTATCGAGCCATAGGTTTGAAGTGTCCTAGGAGTTTTACGAAAGCCGCATTAAGTAGAGTCTTTTCATGGGTGTGAAGCATGCCTCACTTCGATGAAGAGGCTTTGCAAAACGTTTTAGTAATGTTCCTTCTTTCATGATCTATGCCGTGTGATGAAAAGTCTCCTATTTAATTCGTACTGTCGCGGTGCAGAATCATGGCTCACACAGTAAATGGTAGAAGGAATTGGAATGGTGACGGCCATGAGAGATGGCAACGGAAATGGGCACCGGCACGCTCCACCGGTTCAGGAGCACCGAGGCACCTTGAGTATGTCATCTTTTGAGAGACGGAACGTCCTTTGGAAAAACGGTCCTACTTTATTGCGTACTAGAAACCCAATTCGGCAATCTCTAATCCAGCTATCCATTATCACAGCTTCACACCTTCTCGTGCCGTCACATTTTCAGAGAGAGGGCAACACCATTCTTTGATGCCTTTGTCTAAACATAGTCACATCACTACTATCGCGATTCATTTCTCTTGCTAGCCGGGAACTACCGGTACACATCGGAAGGTTATCTTCTGACGGACAAAATGGGCTTGCCTAACCAGAAGGAGAAGACCAAGAGGATCAAAGAACCACCGTGAGATGCTGTGAGTTGCTTGGTGTGCATCCAAGCTTGGTATGGATGTCTCTATACAGCCCTTTTATGCGATGCCCCCTTTTCGAGATAGGCTATTTCTTTTCTTGAATAGGTCTTCTTTGTAAAGGGAGAGTCTCCCTCATTTATTGCTTTCCTGAATGTATGTATTGGAGAGGAGTCACCTGTAGGTGCATGTTCTAGGTTTTTCATTCTAGTATCGGGGATAGGTTGGCTAACCTTAGTAGGATAAATGGCCTATGAACCACCATGAATCGGAGGTAAGGTTTTATGTCCCCTCTATGTACATATTTTTGTTTTACTATTTATGTTAAGGCACAGGGGTGTTGCTCGGCCCCTGTCCACCCACAAGGCGTTTACCAAAAAAAAAAAAAAATTCCAGCTATCCATTGATAGGCCATCGCTTTTGGAAATCTGGACCATCCTTTGAAGAATGGACCGTACTTTATAAGCTAGTAATTTTACAGGTTTCTAGAGAATTTGCAAGTGGGAAGTTATGGACTGAAGGAAAAATTGAAAGGACCATCCTTGACTGACGGTCTGTCTTTTGCCTCATATCTTGGTAGTTTCTGGCCTTATCTCAATCTTCATCAATGTATTGGGATCTTCCAATTCATATGATCGCATAGGCCTTGACCACTTTCAGTCAGCTCAGTAGCCGATTGCACATGTTTCGCAAAATAAAATGCAGCAGGCGGATCGAGTCGAGAACTTCTTGAGAATGAACCTGCTGAAGTTTCAGGTCGAACGTAGATGAGGACCCGCATGAGTTCATAGATGAGATTGATAAATCACCCAAGTTAATGGGGGTGAATGGAGTTGAGTGTGTGGAGTTGGCCTCATATCGGTGAAAGAGGTCCCACACATCTGGTTTCATCAATGGAAGATAGTAGGACGCGGAGTAGGCCTGATCACTTTGGAAGAGTTCTACGTTGCATTCTTAGATCAGTTCTTCCCTTGTGAGATGAGGGAGCTCAAGGCAGTTGAGTTCATAAATCTTAAGCAAGGAGGATGGCCGGTGCTGGAGTATGCCGCGAGTTCCACTCCTATCGAAATGCGCCCCGAGTTAGTGACTGATCAGAGGGCGCGGTGAGCAGGTTCATTCATGGCGTGGGGGCTATTTGGACAAGGATTGTAGGACCGCCGGCTCTATTAGGATATTGATTTCCCTTGGATAGTCTTGTATGCCCGGCAAATGGAGGCGGCACAGTCGATGGAGAGGGAGGATAGAGGGCAGGACTGATGACCATAGATTCTCACAACCAAGGTTAGGAGGTGGGCACCAATAGCGGTCCCCGGAGAGATCTTTAGCCTATCTTCGGCATTGAGTGTTCCATCTAGGCCTAGGAACGTCAGAGGGCGAGCATCAGGCTCACAGGGAGTCGGAGGGCGGCGAGACTGCGAGATTCTAGTATTCTAGCTTGTCGTAGGTGTGACCGGGGTCACACGAGTGAGTGTTGCTTACGTACGGATGCTTGTTTAGTGTGGGAAGCACAGACACATGCTCGGTGCCCGGCGAGGCGGGGAGCATGATGGGGGGCGAGCCGGCTTCTAGTTTCGCATCCCTACCCATACACTCGGCACATCGAGGCATCTATCGGCACAGGTGGCGGTTAGCGCCAAAATAGATTATATTCCTTAGCACCCTTAAGGAGCAGGAGGTCTCCAGGATATAGTCCTTTGGTATGTTATGACTTTTCCATCTTGATGTTTATGCTTTGCTAGATCTAGGGGCTGCAGCATCTTTTGTGACACCTTATGTGGCTAGTAGCTTGATCAGTCCCAAAGTCATTTCAGAACCCTTCCCACAGTCTCTACTCTAGTAGGTGATTCGATTATAACTAGATGGGTATATAGAGAGGTTGCTAGGTCTCGATCCTTTGAAAAGTCACCTTGGAAAATTTGATAGAGTTAGCCATGACTGAATTTAATGTTATCCTCGGCATGGATTGGCTATTTTCATGTTATGCCTCGATTAATTGTAAATTTGGGTAGTAGAGTTCGGTTACAGGTAAGCGTCTTAGAATGGAAGGGTAGTTCGAGTTGTGCACATAGGTTTTTTCATTTCCTACCTTAAGGCTAGAAAGATGATTTCTAAGGGTTGTGTGTACCATCTAGTTAGGGTTAAGGATGCAACATTCGAGACCCGACTATCGATCCAATTCCGGTGGTATGTAGTATACAAAGGTCTTTCTTGATGATCACAGGGAATCCTCCCAGCGAGAATAATTTTGGTATTGACCTTCTTCCAGAACCTTCACCCCAACCTATATCCATTCCTCCATATAGAATGGCTCCAGCTGAGCTAAAGGAGTTGAAAGAGCAGTTTGGGACCTATTAAATAAGGGTTTCGACCGAGCAAATCACCCTGCAGGGTGCACAAGTTCTATTTGTCCAAAAGAAAGATGGGTCTCTTCGAATGTGTATTGATTATCGACAATTGAACAAAGTCACCTTCAAGTACAGAGTAACCTCTACCCTGGATTGATTATTTTATTTGACCCCAACCACGGGTGCCAAGTGTTTCTCGAAGATAGATCTCAAATCAGAGGTACCATCATTTCGGAGTTCGGAGGCGACATCCGAAGACAACCTTCGGGACGCGGTATGGTCATTATGAGTTCGTCGTTATGTCTTTTGGACTAACGAATGCTCCTGCAACTTTTATGGACTTGATGAGCCAGGGTGTTCAAGCCCATGCTGATATGTTCATGATTGTGTTTATTGATGACATCAGATATACTCTCGGGCGAGAGGCATGCAGCTCACTTGAGAGTGGTGCTATGGACTCTCAAGGATCGCCAATTATATGCCAAATTCAGCAAGCGTGAGTTTTGGTTTAACTTCCAGTGGCATTTTTGGGAGCATGTAGTATCAAATGATGACATAAGAGATGAACTCTCGAGAAGAAAATAGAAACACTAAAGAATTGGCCTAGGCCCCGGTGAACCGCCGGATATTTGGAGCTTCTTTAGGTTTATCCGACTACTATTAGAAGACCGTGGAAGGTTTCTCGTCTATTGCGGCACCTTGACCAAATTGACCCAAGAAGGTGAAATTCCAGTAGTGGCGGAGGCTTGTGAAGAGCTTCCAAGAGCTTGAAGACTCAACACTTTAGCACGGTGTTGACTGGAGGTTACTGTATAGGTTTGTGGTGTAATCGTCTTCAAGGATCAGAATTGGGTGTGTATTGATGATGCATGGTAAGGTTATTGTATATGCCTCTAGGAAGCTTAAGACTCACGGGAAGAATTACCCAACCTATGATCTTGAATTGGCCGCGGTGGTATTTACATGAATATTTGGGGACATTATTTATGCCCGAGTCCATGTGGATGTGTTTATGGACCACAAGAGTTTACGGTATGTGTTTACCCAAAAAAGGACCTCAATCTTGACAAAGGAGGTGGTTGGAGCTACTCAAGGATTACGATATGAGTGTGCTTTACCATCCGGGTAAGGACAACGTAGTAGCGGAACATAGTGGACTCTCCGCCCAGAGAGTGTATCCCATGTGGATGAGGGAAGAAGGAGTTAGTGAGGATGTGCATCGGCTCACAAGGATGGGAGTTAGGTTGGTTGACTCGACCGATGGCGGTGTTGTAGTTCAAAATGGATCCAGAATCTTCATTGGAGACTAATGTAAAGGCCGGACAGATGAGCAACCTAATTTTGGTAAAGTTAAAAGGAATTCATTCAAAATCGGAAGGTAGAGGCCTTCTCCAAAGGGGAGATGGTGTGCTTTGATACCAAGGTCACTTATGTGTTTTGGATATTTGACGATTTGAGGAGCTGGATGTTGCATGATGCTCATGGATCGGGTATTCTATCCATCCGGAGTTCCACCAAGATGTACACGACTTTACGAAGTCTATTGGTGGAATGGCATGAAGAAGGATATTACGGAATTCGTAGCTAAGTGTTCAAATTGTAAGCAAGTAAGGTTGAGCACCGAGAGACCGGGGAGGCGTGCTTCAGGATATTAGTATTCCTACTTGGAAGTGGGAAGAAATCAATAGACTTGGGTAGAGCTTTGCCTCGTACTCATTGATAATATGACTCCATTTGGGTTGTGGTGGGCGGAGTTAACCAAGGATGCTTATTTCCAACCGGTTAGAACCATGGATTGTGGAGGATTATGCCAAACTGTATATTCAGGAGAGCTAGTTCAATTGCGCCAAGTGCCGTTGTCCATCATATCAGACAGATGTACTCAATTTGGCTCTTAGTTTTGGAGGTCGTTTCAAAAAGGACTTGGTACTCATGTTAAGCTTAGCACAGCCATTCACATAAGCGGATGGCCATGCGGAGTAGACAATACGAACTCTTGAAGACATGTTGAGAGCATGCGTGATTGACTTCAAAGGTAGCTAGGATAAGCATTTTCCTCTTATCGAGTTTGCATATAATATCAACTATCATTCAAGTGTTCCAGACGGTGCCGTTAGGAGCTCTTTATGGCGGAGATGTAGATCGCCATTGGTTGGTTGAGGTTGGTGAGGCGGCAATGATAGGACCGATTCGGTTCAGCGAGGCTATGGAGAGGTTCGTAGATGAGGACAGGTTGTATCTAAAGTTGCAAAAAGTCCTATGTCGATGTGAGAAGTAGAAAATTAGAATTTGAAGTTGATGATTGGGTATTTCGAAGGTGTCTACGAGAAAGGAGTGATGAGGTTCGAAAGAAGGGAAACTTAGTCTCTGCTATGTCGGCCCGTATCGGATTGTGATATGTGTTGTCAAGGTAGCATACGGGTGGGTAAGCGCCGGAGATTGGCTTTTCGTGCATCCAATATTCCATGTATCGCTCTTAAAAAAGTGTTTCGGTGATCCAGCTCTAGTTGTCCCGGTGAACAGTGTTGGTGTGGAAGACAGCCTCAGTTATGAGGAGGTTCCGGTAGAAATACTGGATCATCGAGTTCGAATGCTAAGAACAAAGAAGTAGCTTATGTTAAATTGTTATGGAGGAATCGGCATGTTGAGGGAGCTATGTGGGAGGCCAGGCCGGATATGATGGCTAGATACCCACATTTATTCTCTACCGGTTTTAGTTCAGCTTGAGGTATCAATTTTGCCCTAAAACTCTATTTAGTTTTCATTTCAATTCATGAATCAAGTTTTTTTTTATGTATATATGATTCACCGTCGGTTCGGCCATGTATTTTGAATTTGAGGTAGTCATTCCATCGGTTTCGGCTTAAATGATCGGTATTTGAATATGATAATTGCATTTCTACGCTTTTCTGTCTATTTTTCAACATTCGAGGACGAATGTTCCCGAGAGGAATATTGTTATATCCCGGAAGCCCCGGATCGGGCCCAGAGTTGAAATGGAGAAAAGTTAAAATCTAGCATCGAGGCATCGGGACGGTTCGTGAGGTGACTCGTGAGAGCATCCCACTAGTCGTGATATGACTCGTGGGGAGGCCCAGAGGATGAATTTGAAATTTGAGAATTTTGGATCCCCATGGACTTGACCACGAGTCGCGGTCGGGCCTAACTCGTTAAGGTCATCCATGGGGTGAGGTGAGTAAGCGAGAGAGGGCGGTGTACACGAAAGGACCACGAGTGGTGAAAATTAAGTCCTGCCATGATTCGTGGGGAGGGTCACTGGCAACAAGATGAAGCAAGGTAAATATCATAGACGTGTACCCAATGAGTGGTGACCACGAGTCATGGTCACCAGGTTATGAGAATCGTTAAGTCTTAAGATTACGACCCCATAAGATTGAGAACGTGGAGCACGGCCAGAGACGACTCCATGAGTCATGGCCCTTGACAAACCGTTAGGTCCCTCGTTAGGACCAGCTAGCGGTTATTTTCTGCCCAATTTAGTAAGGGCTTTTTGTAATTCCTAAGATCCTAAGGCTAAGCTACGTCATTTTGAGGTATGAATGATGACTTTTAAAGGGGTTAAGTTCATTTTAGGCCATATCTATTCATGCATGCAAGTTAGAAGGTGAGAGAGGGTGATCAAGCTTGTTCACTCTATTTCTCTTTAATTTCTTCTTGAGCTATGAAAGAAGTTTAAGAATCTGACTACATGGTATGTAGGGTTATGAATGGTGAATTCTTTCACACCATGTAAATCCTCTCTATATCATGAGATTTCTATGTTTAATCTTTGGGTTTAACCCAAATTCATGAATTTCCTAATTATCCACATGGGTATGATTTAAATATGTTTATACTATTGAATTATGAAGCATAGGCAAGTTTTATAATGTTTTAAATTAAAAATCATGTTTCTAGTTTTATGAATTCAAAAGCGTTGATGAAAAGTTCATGAAATATGAAGTTTGTGATGAATGTATGATGATGATGAGATATTATGATGAAAGCATGTTTTCAAGCTACCCGTTTTTATAATCATGTTTTCAAGCGAATTAAGTATTTTCAAGCACGATAAAACTTTGGGTAATGCCCACGTGTTTAAGTATGATTTATGATTTCCCAATTAAGCTTACCATGGTTTTGGAGCGGGCTTTAATTATCCTTCGGCTATTGGTATGGTTTGAGTTAAAGTTTCTCATATTCATGATTTCATATTTGAGATGTATTTGATTATTGAGCTTCGCCAATAGATGATGAGCTTCATTGAATAACGATGTAGAGCATATGCATGTTTTGGGAGTAGTGTCTAGTACTTAGAACCGAGTAGGCTAGGGTTGATCACCCTATGCCTTAGAACTACGTGCCAATGTAGGGTTACACTATTATATATATTACTACTTTTGGACCTCCTTGTAGGCTGTCCCCGGCCTATTAGCCCGCTGAGCTTGATATCGATATCATGAGTCGTCCTAGCCTTGGAAAGGCTTTGGATGACTCTACCCACTTGAATGTGATAGTTGGGACCACATAAGCTCTATCGTGCTATGTATGGGATTGAGACAACTCTCCCATTGTTCATCATGATTTCAGTATGCATGTTTATCACTCATGAAATCTCTATATACGTATATATGTCCTAAAGAAGGTTTGACTCAAATTTCAGTTTACTCGTGTACTTCTCGAGTTGACTTTAGTCAATCGATACAGTTATGATGTTATGATTATGTTATGATGAGATCATGATTTCAAAAAGAATGCATGCAAGTCCTACTCTCATATTCTTAATGTTTATGTTTTACATTATGCATGTTTTAAAGTAGTTACTTATTTGGTTTTTACTTACCTTTCATACTCGGTACATTCCACGTCTTGTGCGTATTCTATGTTGTATCGTTTGATACGAGACCCGGCCTCTCAGGCTCTGCCTCATTCATAGTCGATCTTTAGAGCTAGCATCTTACGTTATTGGTGAGTCATAATCTCCCGAGGACTAGACTTATTGAGACTTTCTCTATGTATTTTGATTCTGATTTTTGGAGTTAGTTAGGGTCTTGTCCCATCAACTTCGTCATGTTTAGAGGCTTTTCGGACAAAGGATGCATTGACTTCAGATTGTGTTTCCTATGTTATGCTTAATTTAGACTTCTGTTATGATTATCTTGTTAATTCTTCAATTTCAGTAATTGAGTTAGTTGTATGTTCATGTCATGGGTTGACTTGGAGTCTCACGGGCTCCTTGTCCGTGTTGCGGTCGAGCCCTCGTGCGGGTGGTGATACAAGGCAGGAGTAAATAAAAAATCAAAGCAGTGAAGCAAATCCATCATAAGCTCCGGTGCAAGAATATTTTGTTTCTCTCTGGTATCATCTGCTGCCCTTACACGAGGAATATCGAGATGATCCCAACTCGGGTAAGTAACTTAAAATAAAACTACGATAAATTTTGGCCCTCATCCCTTGTCTCTCATCTCTCTTTCTTCCTGACAAGCCCTACCAATTCTCTATTATTGTATTACAACATTCAAGTAATATCTCTCCCTCTCTTCCTATCTTGATTGTTTTCTTTGTCAGTTATGCATCCTCTATCCCAAATCCCAAGCAATTCTAATAATTGAGGCAATAGCATAATGTAACTTTGAGGCTTCAGGTATGATTGTAAGGAAAATTTAGGTAGAGGGTAAGGTTGGTTTGCTCAATGATTGATTCTATGTGGTAGCAAACCATATTCCTATCATATGAATTTTTGGGAGGCCAAATAATGAACACGGCTTTGCTAAAACATCCAAGGAAAAACGATTACCCAACCCACATGTTTGATTAATTTCACAGACAAACATTCTAAAGGGTTTTGTGAAGTACGAGTAGCAAACAAACATATAATGGAAAGATGAGCAGTCTCTTAAGGGTGGGGTAGTCGATTGGGTGTCGTTGAGATATATTTTCATTCATTTTGATGAATATCATCCCATGATTTTCTATTTCTTCGGCACTTGGCACGCGAGAATGGTGATATTCAGCTAAGTTAATATGTTAATATTACATTGTGCCTCATGTCCTATGCAAAATTAAAATGTTTTTTTTTTATCTTGGAATTTGGACCTTTTTCGAGTATTATATTGTAGGAATTATGTTGGATGAACATGATCAAAAGAAAGAGGTTTTAACTTGATTTTAAGAAAATGAATGAGGATTGAAGGGTGGTCGGGATCGTTTATAGTCCTCACTATGTGAGGCAGATAGATGAGCCAAGAAACAAGATAAGTTATGGAGCTGGCCAAGCTCATCTATGGTCCTCGTGAAGGGAGAAGCTGAGTAGACAAGCCAGAAAAAATTGTCCTACATGTTTTATTTTAGCCACGATTCCCTACACATCTAGATCATATAAATACTCTATAAAATATGTTGAGAAAGAAAATACATGACACTTTGAGGAGAAATTCAAAAAGACTACAAGATTTTGGAGGCAGAACACGTAAGTGGAAACTGATAATGAAAATTCGGCATAGAGTTTCACTTTCTTCCCTTCTTTTAATTGTTTGTTATGGAATTCTATGCTATGTTGTTAAACAATATGATGAGTATCTAGTTTCCTTATCTAGGATTTTGATGGAACCTTTTGTTGGATGAATTTTTGTTATATTTTAATATAATTTAGTCTTTGAATTTCTCTACTTATTCAACTACATGATTATTTCAATTGATTGAATGGCCATTGATTGATTGTGCTCATTTATTATGTATTACTTGAGATATAATGCATATTTAGGTTATTGTTTAACAATGTCACTCTCCTTATATGAGAGATATCTGTGAGTTTAAGGGTTTAGAGATAACGAAGTTTTGATGTGATTATAATTAGAGAGGTGAGAAATTGCTAGCTAGAGTTGTTAGAGAGAATACATCTAGTAAATTATCATGATTTCTCAGAGAGAATTATGATAAGTAGAGTGCTCATGATACGCCAGAGAATAAATCGACGAGATTATACATAACGTAGCAAGAAGGATTTTGATAATTAAATCATAACTCTAATTTACTCCTTAATCATTGTTTCCAACTTCATCCTCTTTAGCGATAATATTTATTGCTTTAATGTTTGTTAGTTAATTAGTTAGAAATAAAAATATCAATTTTTAAAATTAAATAATTATTCGAACTTATTTTCTTAGTGATATTGAATAATTATAACTAACATCGATTCTCTATGGGATTCGATTCTAGACTTTTAGACCAGATTATATTTCCAGCGATCACTTATCCTTTTTAGGACGCATTTTGGACATGATCAATAGTCTCTAATATCACTTTATGGTGGTCATTTATAGTTCGTAAATACCATCTACATGCATAACTAGCTTTGTATGTTGCACTCGGACTTGCAAATCTCTCTGAGATTGATCCCAAATTCATCGAATGAGTAGTTGATTGATTCTACGGCTTGTATGTCTTCATTTTCACCAAATTTTGGCATATAACATGCATTTATGGCAATTTGCAGTTTTAAGTATGGGGTGGGAAGATACTTTGTGCTTAGCCTTAGTAGTAACTAATAATCCTCTCGGTTTCTTTTTCAAGGGATGATGTTTGGGCAGGCTGTTTTTTTTTTTTCTTTTGATTTTCAGGTAGATTGATTTTTAGTTTGACTTTTTTCGTTGATGGATAGAGTGACAACTTTATTGAGGGAATTAGTCTTTGGGATGAATGATCAAATAATGAAAAGGAAGATGTTACACCACAAGTAAATTTTTGACATATAGATGGTCACATTCGCATGTTGGTTAAGAGTTTTAGAATGCCATACATGCTAGAAAAAGGCCGGAAAGATCGGACAAGCGCCAGAGTCGGCGCGTCGAAGCAAAATGCAGCTTACTCGCATTCCTTGAATGCGACTTATAGTCCCAATTATATATGCCCCAACTTGATTTAATTCTTTTTAATCAAATAATTTCTAGTGAAGTCGCGAAAAACGAGAGGTTCGTATGGTTTTGATAATTATCGCTCCATTACGCCGCAGACAGCAGTCCAAACTCAAATTAACCTCGAATCACAAGAAATTATTTAGCGAGGAGCATTCCTACGGATTTAGTTTCGCAAATTGGCGACAAATCATCGTGCTACCGAGCTAAGGTAAGCGGAATTGCTCCAAATTAGTGTCAATATACTCCTAGCCTTAAAGTGAATACTTCTCCCTTACGGACTTTCGAGAAATAGCAAGTTTCGATCGTCTTTCGATAAGCCAAAGTTTGGGCTATAAATATATTCGAAAGTAGCGTTTTCTTCGAGAATATTGGTGTATTTAGTTCTAATTGACGGTATATGTGAATGCGGTTGATATTTGCGATGCGCATCAGGCTTCATCCGTTAGTCGGATAACCCGAAGCAAAAAAAAGGTATGTAAAGCCAGTTTCTTCGGCAAGTTAGTACTCTAGCCTAGCATAATTCAGTGAACTCCGTAATAGAATTCGGAGTTGAATAATGAGTTTTGGCTTGATTCATTAAACACATTTTGCGTCGTTATAAGTATTCGTCAGAAAGTTATTAAGCGGCGCCAAACGGCGAGTTATCACTTCAGACTCAGTATAGCCCAGTATGTGTTTTAGCAAGCATGTTTTTTAGAATAATATGATATATATTGAGTAAAAGTTAGTAAGTAAAATTAGACGAGTCGAGATAGTAGCAGCTACGGTATAGCCATACAACCGAGATGATATCTTGGCTACGGAATAGCCATACAGTCAGATAATATCTTAGCTACAGATTAGCCATGCAGTCGAGATAAAGATCCTAGGTCGGTATAAAAGCGATGAAATCGAGTATAACACGGAAGAGCAAGAATAAGAAATCGAAATTCGGATAGTATTTTCGGTTAAACATGCTTGCTATATATATATTTGCTGATTATTGATTGTTGAGACTTGATTGTGTCATGAGGGCATCCTTTGAGCGTCCTTGTCGCCCCTGGGTTGGTAGGCGCGCCCGCCCCTGAGCGGGTGGATTACGTCACTCAAGGAGTGGCATACGCGTCCCAGTAGGACGAAGATGGGATGAAGCTTTCCCCATATCGGGCTGATCAACATTACGATACAGTTTTCCACATTGTGCGCATGCACCCGGGAGAGCAATTTCAGATCTGATTACAGATTCTGGTCTGATACGGGAGTCCTCCCGGACTCGAACCATGATTATTTATATCGGAGGCCATAGCCGTAGGAACCCAGTGGCTCGAGAGGTGCTCGTAGTTATTAGGCCAGTGGAGTGACTTATTTTGGTTGGTTTTGACCGGGTAGGGGTATTAGATTGTTTGATTGGTTGGCACCATCCGGCTTATGGGCGGTTGGTATTGGTTCTTGCTTGCTATATATGTATATATGTGTCATATACTAGTTAATAGATAGCGAGATCTCCACGGCACGGCAGTCGCTCTGCCTATCGATGCAGAAAAATGCGATCCGGCTTATATCGGTTCTTACAGATTCGATTTATTTCCTGCTATTCAGAAATTGCTAGTTATGTTGTTATTATTCCAGTTGTATTCGGTTGCTTTGCATACTTAGTACCGGTGATGCGCGCCGTTAGGCATTACTTTCCTACGGTACTCATAGACGAGGGCAATCCCACCGTGATTCGGTAGCTATAGAGTCATCAACTCCTGTCATCGGAGCTTGATATTCAGAGGTGTAGTTCCATTTCTTTTGTTGTACAGTATGGGTAGGTCGGGGCCACGTCCCGACCATTTATACGATACTCATAGAGGCTTGTAGGTGTATATATATCTCCCTATGGTGATTGTGCGATGCATGTGAGGTCGTGCGTTTTGTCTTAGTTGTTTAGCATTTCTGATTATGTTGGCCGTGTGGGGCCATAGTCTGATAGTAGTGGTGACCTTGTCGGTCACATAGTTATACAGTATTCTTTATGTTGAGTCACGGATGACTAGACGGCATGGTGGCCTTGTCGGCTGCATGATTCCCCTTTATAAGTATATTCTGGTTAGCTAAAATTATTTGCGGTGGCTATAGGCCCGGTCGGCGGAGAATTTGTATTTTAGCCGTTATATAGCCCGTTGATCCCAGAAATCTGAGATAGAAGTAGCCAGGCACCAGATGTGCTTAGGCTCACCGGTGCTTAGCCCGAGTCCTTCTAGGGCACCGGTGATCATACCCCAGGCGGGGCGTAGCGGAAGAACTCTAACATCTTGAACTATATGACATGTTTTATGTTGGAGTTTAGGGTTGAGCATATGTATTGTATACCTTCTTTAGATGACTTTAGAATTTTTGTGATCTTCTTTAATGTGAGGCTCGATTTTGACTTCCATGATTACATCTTGTGCGTTAATTATATTTATTGGTGTGCCCTATTGCTTTAACTTAGGTTATGTACGAACTATTTGGAGTGTATCATGTGTATTGTGTGAAGTGTGGTATAGATGATAAATTGTGTCATCCTTTGTTAGTCTAGAACTTGCCCTATGTGTGGTCAAAGCGAAATAATTAAGTCATGTTAAATTTAGGTAGTGGTATAGGCATTTTTATAGAAATTTTAGCCTTTCTTGCATGCAAAATTAACAATATCCCTAGTAAACGTTTTGATCATAAGCCTTTTCTTTAGCACCCACATTACAAGTCTATATCTTTTTGTTATTAGTGATTCTTCTTCAACTTTTACCTATGAAAGCACTTGATTTGAAAGAATAAGCTCCATAAAGAAGTATGTAGGGAACATGAGTAACTTTTGAGTAGAACTAAAGAAAGGAGTGAAAAGATTAAGAAAATTCATTAGCGAATTGAAAGAAAAAAAAAGTAAAAAGAAAGAAGGAAGCAAAGAATATTAATTTGTTCTTAGCTAATGATATTATTTATATGAAAGGGGATAAAAACAAAACGGAATTTTCTGGGACATTTGTATAATGAACAATTTATTAGGGTTATGAGAAGTATACGCTTGAAAGAAAAATTGTATTGTATTAAGTGCTTAGGAGGATTGAGCCACTATTTTTCTAGCTATATATCCTATCCATCTCTTAGCCTACATTACAACCTATCAAAGTCCTACTTGATCTTAGATTTGACATGCTTAGCTTAGTTGAGTCTTTCACTATGGACAGAAGTTTGGCAGTGGTGTCAAGGGCCAGGGTTTACACCCTAGCCATAACACGGGTCAAGGAACCCCGGCTCTAAGTAGAATATGGCATAATCATAGCATAACACTTAACAATATAAAAAACTGACAAAAAGTAACTGAGCGGAAGCTAACTTTAAAAGCAAGATTAACATTTAAAGACATAATCCTTAACCACATAGCATATATTGAATCTAGTTACACATGTTTGAAAGCCTCTACTAAGCGTGGGATTCTTGGGGCAGTTCCCCAGCTAACTCTCAAGGTATGAAAACTGAAATACAACTGAATAAGAACATAGACCTCGTCCTCGAGAGATGAGGACTCACCACAAATCCTTTGAGATGGAGGGAGAGGCATTTATACTCGCGGGGCGTCTGGATACTTAGTCTATATCATGAAATGATATAGCACATAAGCGTACGGTCGATGGCAGATTTATGCAGGCGTGAGGAAAAACGTAAACAACTAAAAATGCAAGTATACGATAAGGAAATAACAAAGTACATTGACATAACTGATTTAGCATGCAACGATCCTCTTATGAGTCACATACACATAAATACATGAAACTTCCTTTTTGGATCTCATATTCTGAAACACCATCAAACTCATGTAGAATTGAAATGTTCGAACATTTAATGAAATAGAAGCTAAAGGCTAGCATCATACACTGTACTGCGTAATTGCGGGTAACTGAGTCTGCATTTCATTATATTATATATGTTCTAAATTGAAGTCTGAATCATCGAAACTGAATCAATTTTGATAACATAGCTAAGGAGATGTTCTCTACTATGGAAGTCCCAACTAAGCTAAGGAATCATTCTGCATGCTGCTGGAGGGAGTCACACATGGAAATTGGAGTGAGCCTCTGCTTGCCCAGGAGAACCGAGCCAACCCCCACAAGGAGGATACATTCTCTGCTATGGAAGTCCCGACTAAACTGAAGTCATTCTCGTCTATGGAGAATCCCGACTAAGCTAGGGGGTCATTCTCGGCTATGGAGAATCAGACTAAGCTATGAGTCATTCTATGTATGGAGAATCTAGACTAAGATAGAGTCATTCTACTTGCTATGGAAGTCTAAGGCTAACCAAGGAAACATTCTCAGCTATGGAGACCCTGGCTGGCTAGAAGGCTATAGGAGTGCTGCTCTGATATTATACATCTAGTCTATTCTTATTCGGCTAATCGAAATACGAGCATTTGCGGTTCATCATACGACATTCATTTAGAAAGGATTAGGGCTGCTACTAACAACAAGCCCAACGGTCTGAAATTATCATTCTCATGCTTTGTCATCATCATTCATTCATGGGACCAAGTCAACATTTCATTCACATCTTACATTTATGGACGTCTAGATTCCTATCATACATTACAACTTCCACAATATCAAGTTAGAGATCATAACATACAACATATAACATAGGGTCATGTGTGGTCCATAGGTCCAAGTTACATTTTAGCATGGATATATTGTTTCACATACTTAGATTTACGGAAGCCCAAACACTTAAATCATACCTTAACATTACAATGAATTCATGGGAGAGGCATAGATTTTCATTTCATAGGACCCATTTCATAATTCACTCCAATTCATGAGGAAGATGCAATAATTAGGTCATTATCATAGATTTACCTCATACCCAACTAGCTCCATCGAAAACATAATGAAAATACATATTTTCTTTCAATTGATCAAGCACATACACTATAATTCCATCTCAACATATTTAGCAAATAGTGTATTCTAATCATTATAAAATCCTTATGATCATCACATATTTTATACATGAATCACGAGTTATTGATATAATTGAATGGACAATAATAAAACTGACAATCGTTCAAGACATCTCATGAAAAACATTCTATAACCATGAATTCTCAACATCTAACACATAATTCAAGATATTCAAATAATTTCATAGTCACAATTAACTTATAATCCTAGTGGGGTTTAGAATTCAAGAAAACATTAAAGAAATCACCCATCAATCGGGAACCCTAGGTTATGCTTTTCTAGAATAATTGAAATTGCATTTTTGATAAAACATTTTGGGACACAAGGATGAAAAGAATATCCTTATTTGAAAACCCATACCTGGTAGGGCCCCCTCCGAAATTACACCTTGAAGCCTTGATGAAAACCTTTGGTGAATCCTTGATCTTGAGAGGAAAGGAAGAGAGTTGAGAGAATGAGAGTCTAGGCAGTACCCTAAAAAGTATAGAAGCCCAAAATGATGTCACTTTATTGGATGCATAGGACTTTACCAAAATACCCTTGGGAAAAACATGAAAATCTACGATGCGAGACCACGACCCTCACCACGAGTCGTTGGTCCTCACCGACTCATGTGGTGACCATCCATTATTTACGAAATTTACTTCACGATTTCAGCTTCTCCAACCTAACGGCTGGCGGATGATGCGTTGCAACATCTTAACGACTCGCCAAAACCTTAGTAAGCTGCCTTTGGTTCCTCAACTATTAATCCACCTAACG
The DNA here is from genome assembly GCA_018107945.1 of Datura stramonium. Taxonomy (NCBI): domain Eukaryota; kingdom Viridiplantae; phylum Streptophyta; class Magnoliopsida; order Solanales; family Solanaceae; genus Datura; species Datura stramonium. Next base: position 111,646 of record JACEIK010001461.1, on the reverse strand, counting down.
ATTGACATGACGATTCGTTACTTAATCCCACAACTCGTCAGTCCTTCTGTCGTCCCCATTCGATAACCCTTAAATCCATTCCCACGATCAACACCACGGTGCGTTACTAGCTCCAACGGCGCGTTACAGCCATCATTTCCAGCGACTTGAAGCCACAGGCTCCAATCCGCGGCTCCTCCATGACGACCCGTTAAAGCCGCCAGCGAATTCATCACGACTCATTCTTTCCTAGTAGTCCCAGTCTACAAGCTCTGCAGTATCTCCAACAGGAGTCATTTGCTCCTAATGGCTCGTACCTCCTCGTGGTATCACCTGGCACCTTTCACGAAGCACTTCGAACAAGCTGCTTCATGACCCATTAGTTCCAATAACGACTCGTTACATGAGTCGTTCTAAGGTCACTTTGTAGATTTTTCTGCTAAGCATATTTCAAATTCTGGTTTTAAATCTTAAGGACTTTGGGGTATTTACGGTATAGCCTTGGGAGAGCACGTGATTTTCTTTGTGAGAGAAGCGAATTTTTTCTATGTATGAATCCTTAAATATAACATTGAAATTTATTTGAGTGTGTCGACTGATTACTCTCTTGGTTTGATTAGTGAAAAGCATGATTTGCAAGGATTTGTGAGATACTTGCTTCTTAAATTGGCATAGGAAAGCAAGTTGATATTTGAGCATATTTAGCCACCCATTTCCATGTTTTTACATATTTGATCATGTTTTGAGTTCATAATCCTTAATTTATGTATTTATGTATGCATATTGTTTTATTGCTAACAAATGACTTAAGTTGATTTGAGCAGAAACTAAGCAAAATGGGCTCAAAATGATGCGAGAAATGAAAGATTTGAGGATCTAATGGGTTGGGTGTTATGGGTTTGGCACCTCGCACCAAGTCCTGACAGCTAGAATAAAATCTTAGTCTAGTGCTGTGCATTCAGACTTCCCAAACTCAGAGAATTGCACTTCAAAAATTTAGTGAGATGAGTGGAGCCCCTCCCAGCGAGGTATCCAGACTTAGAAATTTGTGAACACTCTAGTGGGATAAAGGGAAGCGCGCTAGACCTATTGAAATTTGAAATTCTGGGGTGACTAAGTACGCGTGAGATAGGAGGGCGTGCGAGCCATTTCGTGAAAAAAATGCTGATATTAAATCCAAGTATTGAAGGGAAGAAAGGTCATTTGAAGGCTCATCTATAAATATAAATAATAGGTCGTATTTACGAGTTTGGACTTCTTTGAAGCGATCCTTTACTCTTTTATTTTGTAGTTGTTGATGAAAGCATGTCATTATGAAGGAAGACAAGGATTCTACAACTAGAGTTTTCTCTTGTTTACTTCATATTTTCACATAATGATGTCTAAGTATTTATTTTACCATGTTTATGAGTGGCTAAATTCATACTCTAGGATTGTGGCCATGGTGAATGGTTAAATGTTTGATAGACTAAATTAACGTTTGATTCTTGCTTTATGGTTGTTTGTATTTATTTGTGTTAATATATTATTATGAGCTTCGATCACCTTGTAAGTAATCTATTGTCTTCGATTGAACTTGGAAAGGAATTGAAAACTAATCTGAGAATTGGAATTCAAAGACCCTTAGACCCATTAGTGATAGGATAGAAGTTGCTGAGGATAAGGATATACCCTTCCAACCCGATTAGTAGAAATACAAGTAGGCATAACTGTCATTTTTATTGTTCTCCTGCGATCTTAGGTATATAGGCGTTAGGTTCATGAAAGCTTGGCTCTTGGATGCTAGGGATAGTGGTAAGAAATGGGATAGTAACTTGCAACTAACAATCATAGGAAGAATCATCCTAGTTTAATTAGGTCTGACTCAACTTGAAACCAATCAAATGTCGTTTGCCTAGTCTGTCATCATTATCGAAATACAATCAGGCTTGCATTCATTTTAATTTTTTCATTTGAAGTTTTAGTATTTTAATTTTCAAATAACTTCATTTTACTTGTTTCTTAGATTAGTGAAAATAAAGAGACAACCTTATAACAATTAAATTGACAAGTCACATGATGCGATATCTGGAACAACAATCTATATTACTTGACGACCATGTGCACTTGCGTGCGCTTAGGTGACATCAAGTTTTAGCTATTTTTAGGGACTTGAATATTGCTTAATCATTTGTATGTTAGAATTTTTACGCTAAGTTGTTTTTATTTTGTTTCTTGTTTTTGTTGAAGTTCATTAGGTTTTTTTCCTTTGTGTATGCCAAGCACATTAAAGACCCACCCTTAGCTATTGATCAAAAATAGAGAGAACCTTTCCCGAAGGTTAGAGCTATGGAAAACATAGGGCAAGCGAAGATAAAGAGAATGAAAGTTCCAATGATGCGGTTTGCTAGGCCGAATGTGGAAAGCTTCTAAAGCAATTGTCGAACCATGCATCACTAGAAACTTTGAGCTGAAAGAAGGGACTATGCGGTTGGTCCAAAACAATTGCCAATTTAGGGCAAGCGCACGAGGATCCCATAGGCATCAGTGATGTTTGTAGAGTTTGCGTGAAACTTCCTACTAGAACATGTTAGACGAATATGTCAAGTTGACTCTGTTTCCGTTCCCACTAATTGGCGAGGCGAAGGAAGTAGCTTCAAAATGAGCCTGAAGGATCCATCACCATAGGAGATCCTCTCTAATAAGTTCATTAACCACTTTTTCTCTTTAAGAAGAACTAAGAGACTGAGGGGAAAGATCTCGGTTTGTACGAAAGATGGAAACACTATCTCAAGCATGGGAATGTTACAGGGGTTACTTGAGGGATTGCCCACACCACAAGAAACCTAAGGAGATAATTAGAGCAGAACTTCATTGAGGTACGAATCACGAGTCTAAGATACTCCTTGACACTACCACCTGAGGATGGATTACGTCAAAGTTATAATGAAATTGAGGCTCTTTTGGACGTCATGTCTTGCGAGGAGTCAGGATTATCAAGACTCGGGCGGAGAATTTGCAGCAACAAAAGTGCCAGGGAAAGCTTGAGGTGGATGGTATAGCGGCAATAAGGGCGGACATTGCTTGATTGGTGAATGCGATCAATAGTTGGTGACCATACCAGCGGGAGGCCAAGTGCGGTAGGTACAAATCCCACCACCATCATGTGAGGCGTGTGGAGAAGGCCACGCCTATACAAGTTGTCCTCTTAATCCCGAGTCTATATATATATTGTGGAACCAAAAAGATTGTGGTGGAGGTTTTGCCGGGTAATGGCTATATCGGGGTACTAAAATGGAGCAAATCCTCCGTGACACTTATCAAGGCCACATGGCAGCCACGAATAGTTCTCTTGAGGAGACAATGAAGCAATGGATGGTGCAGCAGATGTAAGTGGTCACTAAAATGCAAAAGTCCATCCATGATCTTGAAGGAAAATGGGGCGAGTTGTCCTACAACGGAACAACGAGACCACGGGGGCACTCAGAGGTAACTTGCAGAAGAACCCCTAGGAAAATGTAAATGCTATTTTCTTAATAGTGGTAAGGAGTTGGGTGAGGTTATCCCTAGAAAAGAAAAGGTTGATGAGGAATACACTGTAAGATCTAAGACTGAGGTGGAGGAGTCTAGCAGCCCACAACTGAAACTTGCGGTAGCTAGACCACCTCCCCCATTTCCTCCAAAGGTTGAAGAAGAAGATGGGGAAACAACTTTGTAGTAGGTTTCTTGAGTTGTTAAAGAAGATTCATGTGAATATTCCGTTGGTGGAGCTTTTGTAGGAAGTTCTAAAGTACGCTAGGTATCTTAGGGATATCGTGGACAATAAAAGAGGCATATAGAGTTTGAAACCATGGCTCTTATGGAAGAGTGCGGTTCACGAATCAGAACAAAACTCTCGAAAGTTAAAGGTTCCTGAGAGTTTCACTATTCCTGTCACTATTGGAAAGAAAGGGGTGGTTTAGCTTTATGTGATTTGGGTTGGAGCATCAATTTGATACACCATCCCTATTTAGAACACTAGAATTAGGTGAACCACATCCTACCACGGTGATGTTGTAGCTTGCGGATCGGTCTGGCCTATCCTAAGGGAATCACTGAAGATTTCTTGATTAAGGTAGGAACTGTCATCCTGCCAATAGACTTTATAATCCTGTACTATGAGGCATATGCAGCAGTTCCCTTCATTCTAGGTAGAGGATTTTAGCCAACTGTAGAAGCTGATGCATACATGTTCGATCGGGCAAGATGTCTATGAGAATAGATGGTTAGAAGGAAGTGTTTGAAGTGTTCAGAGTAGCATGAATGCCACCTCATTATGAGGACTTCAAAGGTGAAGTCGACAGGAGAACCTGGAGGTTGTAATCGATTAGTGGAGCAATAAGTATTTGCATGAAATTTTACGAATCCTTAGTGTGGTCACAAGTCTACTCAGATAAAGGAGTGAGGGAACTATAGTTGTGTCGCGATGTTAAATCAGGAATTGCATGAGGCAACCCATCCTTTTAACATTATGTATGTGTTTGTTGTTTGTAGAGACGAACGGGCGTAGAGGCAAGAACAAGATGGGACATTGAGCTAAAAGTATAAGTCACGGGTGAGACACCTCGCAGGATGCCGAGGAGTTAAATCATAGAAGAAGAAAATTATTTTAGGTAAGGCAAGAGGGGCACACACGCAACTATCTCAGAGGAAAAAAATTCTATGTATGTGGTGAAATAGAGGGCGGCACGCAAAGTCTTGATGGACGAAATTTGTTGGTTAATTTGAGTCAATGTTGACTCAGACGCCAAATTACATAAAAGCCCATGACCCACCTTTTATTTAAAACCCATTCATCCTTTTCCCTCAAAAAGTTGAAAAACAAAAAGAAAAAATTTCTCTCTCCCATAGGGTTGTAACTCTCATTCCCTCTCCCCTCCATTGTTGTCTTCCCCAACGAGTTGGTGAAGCTCTCATCTTCAACTTAAGTAAGTATATTTCTTATCTCATGTTTGATTAATGATGCAAGCGTGCTCCCACACCCTTCTTCCCCAAGATTTAGAACCCAAAATCACCATTGGTGAAAAACTTGGGTATGTTTTAGTTTTTATGAGCTTAAAGTCTTAAATTCTTCCATGATTATATGTTATCTTTGTTGGGTAACTTGATTCTTGATTTGAATATAGTGGATTTGAACTTTTGGGGATGATAGGGTTGGTGAATTAAATTCTTGAATGTTGGTGGGTAGGTGCATTAATTGTAGAGAGAGAAAGTACATGAAGCCTTGAATTCATGAATGTATAAATGCTTGGTTGGTGAAATTCTTGACTAATTCATGTTGAATGGTAGTAAATTGTTATTGTTGGTTGATTGTATTGAATATTGTTACTTGTTCGGTCCCGCAGAATTATGCGGGTCGTGCAAGCAATATAGTGGCTCTTTTAGAACGAAATGTCGAACGCACGGGGACTTGACCAATTCGGCTAACTATCAAGCTTGATGTGATATTAAATACACATGGCGTTGATTATAGAAGTTTTCGAAAGGTTTAATTAAGTCTAGTTTTGGTCAACGAAATACTACCGAATTCACTCTAGGAGCAACATAGAGTTAAAACCAAATAATCATGAGATACTACGATTTGTAATGGTTTAAGTATGAAACTATCAATTTTTGTCTCACATAATTAGAATTGCATGTTTTATGGCGTTTCGAGCCTCTAAACATGACAAACTACTCGGCCATCATTGTGAGCGAGATGCTAATTCTAGTTCATGGGCAATTAGTTACGTGGATGTGGTTTACGTGGAAATAAGGTAGGACTCTCGTGCACCTAATCATTTAACTCAACTTAGCCTCACAACTACTTCTTTGAGAGGTGATGTGATAATTCTAATCGGTCTCTAAATAATCCGATTTTATAAACCAAAAGTAAGGCATTAGATATGTCTCTATCCTAACACAAATTATATCGTGAGATACAATCATGCTCCTAACATTCTCATGTTCTGACCTAGGTAAATGCTTCCTCCTAGCTCGTTACCCAGAAAGCCTTGTCTATATGTTTTCATGGAGATCAATCATAAAAACAACCAATAATCGAGTAAAGACAAAACAACAATCATTAACTTAATTCCAGACAAAATCGCAAAATCACAATCATATCTTGTGGCTTCAACCCTAGAGAAGGGTTCTAGCCACTCATGTTCGTATAATTACGAAAATGTTGTTAAAGTAACTTACTTAAGAATTGGTAGAAGAGAAGGAATTTGACAAACCCTAGAGAAGAGGAATTTGACAAACCCTAGGTGAGTTCTCCCATTTCTCCCTTCACTCCTAGGTGGTTCTTCAGAATACAATCGTGACCTTTCTCGTGGTTTTCAGAAAATAAGATCGTGTGTCCACTTTTAGGAGTTAAGGGACCTATTTATAGTAAATTGGAGGTGTCTAAATTTATTCCCGACATGAAATAGCTCCGTGTCACGGAGTGTATCGCGCCAATATGCCTCCGTGACACGGAGGCATCGCGTAGGCCTTCTGGAAACCAAAACAGTCGCCAAGAAAAAGCTGTCCACGTTGGCAAGGTGACACGCTGCTTGTGCAGCGCATTAGGGCTGTGGCACGCCGTTGTCGCGCAGCCTGCCTGCCGTGGCACGTTTCCAATGCGCAAGTGGGCTGTTTCGCGCACCCTCCTTGCCGACGTTCGCGCTCTACTTCCGATTCCATGCCTCCACTTCACCAACTCATATAGTAGTTACTCAAATTCATTGTAAACCTACAAAACAAGAACTAATCATGTTTGTTAGTGTATATATTCACATTTACATAAAATTACATGAGAATGTATATAAATTAATAGATAAACAAGGCAAAACTAAGTTATAAAGTATCACTTGGGCAT
>JACEIK010001460.1:239661-261359 GCA_018107945.1 Datura stramonium | reverse complement strand
CCGACTGACTGTCTGATCATACCCACACCTCAAAAACTAGGACAATATACAAGTTATAGATTAGGCTACTGACTGTTCATGCTCTGTCGTCTTTCTTCTAGAAGATGCTCCACCACTACCCTGATAACTGCCAACCATCCCAACCCTCTTATTCTAATTTCTCTCCTATCAGCATGCAAATTCTGCTTAATCTCCTCAATAGACCATAATTCTAGTGATATCCATCTCTTTATTTAGTGTTGCTATTATACAATCCCTGAATAGATAGAGACCAAGACCGTTTACGAACCAGTGTATCCTTTCTTATTGAGTATTGACTAACACTAGTGCAAACCTAGAAAACTGAGTGTATTTAGGGCAGTACTCTTTAACACTTATCTCATTTGCCTAAATGCTGGAAACTCATCGGCCCTAGCCTCTCAAATCTCAAGTGGAAAAAAATTCTTTAGGAAAGCTTCAGTGAACTTCTCTGAAACTGCAAAAGGTTTATTAGGTCCCATAGAATCTATGTTCGAAACATGCATAACCTTGAAAGTCTTTGCAAGATGATCAATAAGGTTCTAAGGATCCTCTGTCGGACTAGACCCTGTAAAGATCGATGAATTCATATACAAAATTTCTCGGGCTTTAAATTGACTGACCCTCATTGAGGTGTCGTGCCGGTGGAAGTTGCAGCCTGTTCCTGCGCTTGTGCGACCACTAATTGAGTAAGTAACTGAAGTGCTCCTTTAATATACTAGACAGATGAACCAGGTGGTTGCACAAGTTGTATTGGTATAGCCATAGATATAGGTGGTGCAGGTACTGCCACAGCTGTAGATGGTGTATGAACTCCTACCCAGCCCTCCCGATTTACTCAACTAGGACCTGGTAGGTGTCTGGCCAAATGAGCCCCACTCATCTATAGGCTAAATCTCAATATTAAGGGATAACCCGCCAATTAACGCCTCTAACGATCTACTAGTTTTGATCTTTGTCCAACTTTGGCCTTACCTTTGAAGGCATAATCTATAAAAAATAGATCAAAATATGAATTAGAATCGACTTCTTAAAACAACTCTATCACACAATCTAGTATATGAAAGAAGGTCACATTTCCCAGATGTCTAAGTAGCCCCTAATTATAAATATGTCATACAACACATTCATAAGTTAAGGCTTTACTAGACATGGTTCCACACACTCCTCGGGACACTTAAACCTAGACTCTAATACCCTGTTTTGTTATGCCCTAACCTTATGTGAATTACACTATACTCTATTTGAACATATATAACTGATATGAATATACATACTAAATCATACTGCGTTAATTATCCTGATAATATATAAGGGAAGCAAATGGGTACATCTTAAGAAATTTCGTATGTACAATATAAGCAGCTTCTGGCCCAAAGCTTACTAGTATTTATATAACAACTTGTAATGACCCGGAAACTCAAAGGTTAGATCTGGGAATTAAATATAGAAAATTTTTAGAAAATTAGAAAATCTGGCACCAGTCAGAGAACGGGTCGTTAAGTGACCAGTTGGAGGTTCCCACGAGTCGTGAGGTGACTCGTGGGGAGGACAGGTGAGGAAGTTTAAAGTTTTGGGAAAAGGACACCCCAAGGATGACCTAACAAGTCGTGATCAGTCCCCACGATTTATTAGGTCAGTCATGGGGAGGGAAAATGGCAGTATAGAGAGGTGGAGGTAGTGTACTTGACAAAAGGACCCCGCGATACGTGGTCAGTCACCACGAGTCGTGAGGTGAGTCGGGATCATCTAGGGGATAATTTTATGAGAGCGAGGTAGTATACCTAATGAATGGTGACCACGACTCGTGGTCACCAAAAACGAGTCGTGATGTTATTCGTTACCAGCTCCAGAAGACTGATAGATAGTGTACTTAACGGATGATGCCACGAGTCGTGTCCTAGGGTAACGAGTTGTTAGGTCCCTCGTTAGGACCATCTGACAGTTTTTCCTTGTGAAATTTTCAAGGGTCTTCCAGTATTTCCAACCTCCCTAAACTCGAAACTACATCATTTTAGACATAATTTTAGACCTATTAGTGGGAATGAACGGCCTTTTCCCTCATTCCCCACGTAGGTTCTTAGAAAGCATTGAAGAGTTTCTCTCAAGAAATTTCGGAGTAAGGTCCGGGGTTCTTCACCCATTTCAGAAATTCAAGTTCCTCCTCATGGGAATTCTTAGCCAGGTATGTGGGAATTCAACAAGGGGATTGTTCTTCCCTTGTGTCCCCTAAAACTCTTCCTCAGTTCACTATCAATTCTAGCCCTAATTTTTAATTGTGAAGATACTGCTATTAGACCTTATTTATTTCTTGAGGAATATTATTCTATGATAATTTTAGATTTTTTCCACCAATTTGTAACTAAAATAATTTATGTTCCATTGAATGTGAATTTTAGCCCTAACTCTTGAAAATAGAAACTAGAATCTTGTATAAGTATTCAATTCTCGAAATTGCTTGAATCTTTCAGAGTTAGGGGTTTCTATAATATTCGTATGTGTTAGAAACTCAGTCAAATATATATTAAACAATTTCATTTAGAAAGTTTATATATTCAGAAATGTCAGCCTAGTCTCAGTCAGATTTTTAGCAACCTCCGGATATACTAGAATAATGTCAGCTGATCAGGTTGACTACAGAAATTCCAAAGGTGTCAGTATCACCTCCCAGTTATTAGAATCAGATCCGGAACATAGTTTATTGGTCCACTAGGCATTCACGACACGTAGTTAGATAACTATTACTAGCCTTAGGACCCCAGTCATATTTCAGTTTGTTCTTAGATGGTTATGACGTTTCTAGATAAGCAGCTCTAACCAGTCTATAACCTAGTTTCAGTATTTGGTCCGATAAGAATCTCAGGGTACTTTCAGTTATATATCCCTTGCTAGTCTTGGACCCCAGTTTTGAGCTATCAGCTTTGTATTCAGTTTAGGTATTCTAGTGGGAGCAGGACTTAGCACCGTGCAGACTGGGGTTCCAGCGCACCCAAGTTCCTAGAACTACATTACCAGTGTAGGTTATAGTATTTATTGGCCAGATTGGCCCTAGACTCTTGTGATCACCCACTTCATGCCTCTATACCCTGGCAAGATATATTGGGTCTTACCAGTGGGGCATATACATCAGACTCCACGTTTAGCTCACGTGGTTACATGTCGGATATAGACTCTCTCACTAGTCAGCTCATCCCAGTCTTAGAATAAAATAAGTTCAGTTCCGTTTCAGCTCTATCATATTAGATCAGTTCAGTACAGTATTGCAGACTCCGAACTTTCAGACTTAGGGCATGTCTTGGACCTTTAGACAGGGTCATCTTGGCCATCTTAGTCTATTACAGTTATTCAACTCAGTATATCAATTAGTCATTGCTTGTCATTTTTCAGTTCAGTCTTTTATATTCAGTCATGTTTTCTCCTACTTACTCAGTACATTCAAAGTAATGACGCATACTTTTATGCTATAATATTTCATGATACAACCACAGGTTCAGGCTCAGCGCCGTTAGTCGCCACCGTTCAGACCCTCCTCAACAGCAAAAGTGTGAGTCCTCATCTTTTGAGGACGTCATTTCATTATTTCAGTTTTCCCTTATTACTTTCAGTTAGACTTAGAGTTTGTTGGGGGGCTTGTCCCAGCAGCTCCTCAGTTAGATGGCTTTCATACACGGACGTGGACTATCAGTATTGTTCAGATGTCTTACACTTTATGATTTGGACTTACATTCATAAATGTTTTATGTTATTATTTCAAAGCTTCCGCTATATCCATTTTACTCAGAATACTAGTGTATGATAGACCAAGGGTTGACTTGGGGTTACTTATGACTCCAAGTACCATGTTCCATCCAGGGTGTAGACTCGGGGCATGACAAACTTGGTATCATAGCACTAGGTTGATTTAGAGTTTCCTCGGAATGTTTGAAAATCGCATCGAGTAGAGTCTTTTTCATGGGTGTGATGCACGGCACACTTATGACGAGGAGGCTACGAGATGTTATTAGGAAAACTCTCTTTTGTTCATACTCTTTATCGTGCATTAAAGTTCAATTCCAGAAGTGTCCTTCTAGCTCGTGCGCTGCTTCGTTTCAGTGAAATATGCCTCCATGATGTGGAAATGGAAAGAGGGCTATAAATTCCCAGCGGACTACTCCACCAGCCCTGGTGGCCCCACAGGATGATTCGGTGTTAGCCGCTGAATATAGGGCGTCCATTCAGTTGCTCATCCAAACTGTCACTAATCAGATGAACCAATAAGTAGTACCAATTAACAACAACGGATCCGCAACTGCTTCTAGGGTGTGGGATTTCACCCGTATGAACCCTTCATCTTTTCAGGGATCCGAAGTGGGAGAGGACCCCCAAGAGTTCATAGACAAGATTTGGAAGAATACCCACATTATGAGTGTCAACTCTTCTGAGAGTTTTGACCTGGCTGCCTACCAGCTAAAAGGGGTAGCCCAGGTCTGGTATGAACAATAGAGAGAGGGGCGGCCCGTGGGAGTAAGACCGGTGGAGTGGGAAGAGTTCAACACGGCCTCCCTAGACAGATTTTTCCCGAGGGAGCTTAGAGAAGCTAAGGTAGTGGAGTTAATGAACTTGAGGCAGGGGAATAGAATAGTGGAGGAATATGCTCTGAATATTACCAAGTTGTCGAAATATGCTCCACAGATGGTGGTCGAGCCAAGGGCTCGCATGCTAAAGTTTTTGAACGGAGTGTCGAACTTGGTCCTTAAGGAATGCAGGATAGTGATGCTGATTAGGGATATGGACCTCACCAGCATGATTGTCTTTGACCAGCAGATTGAGGCCAAAAAACTAACAGACATGGAGCGAAAGAATAAGTGGGCAAGGACTGGTCAGTCAGATCAGGGTCATCAGAGGTCAGGCGGTAACAACTGCCCATAGCAGTAACAACAGCAGCAAAGAGCCCCAACGCCCAGCTCAGCCAGCACCCCAACCTTTTGGTCTTGCCAAGATCCGAGGGATGGAGCATCTGGCTCTCAGTATCAGAGCTACAGCGCCAAGAGCAGATATCCAGCTTGCCCCAAGTGCGGCAAGAACCACCGAGGAGAGTGTCTTCAGGGTCGAGAGTGCAGTTTTAGTTTTGGGGCTTAATCATCGGCTTAAAGATTGCCCATCAGCAGGACAGGGGAGAACACAATCCAAAACATCATCAGCTCCAACAAGCCGACCAGCTCAACAGGCCAACACGTCAGGTATGGATGGCGGTCAATGCCAAAACCGTTTTTATGCATTGTCTTCCCGTCAGGATTAGGAGAGCTCGCCTAACGTAGTCACGGGTATGTTAAACCTCTTTCATCTAGACATGTATACCCTCCTAGATCTAGGAGCCACCCTTTCAGTTTTGACTCCCTATGTAGAAGTCCAGTTCAATATCAGTCCAGAGGTCCTCTCAAAACCATTTTCAATCTCCACCCCTGTTGGCGAGTCAGTTAGAGCCAGCCGGGTGTATAGAAACTATCCAGTCTCAATCCTAAACAAAGTCATTCCATCTAATCTCATAGAGTTAGACGTGGTTGATTTTGACCTTATCCTCTGCATTGATTGGCTACACTTCGGTTATGCCTTAGTTGACTGCAGAACTAGAGTTGCCAAGTTTCAGCTTCCAAATGAACAGTGTTAGAATGGACGGGAAGCGGTGGTGGTTGCGCTGAAAATATGGAGACATTAGCTGTATGGGTCTTATGTGGATGTGTTCACAGATCACAAGAGCCTTCAATATGTGTTCACAGATCACAAGAGCCTTCAATATGTGTTCAGTTAGAAGGACCTAAATCTTCAACAAAGAAGGTGGTTGGAGCTACTGAAAGACTATGACATAAGTGTGTTGTATCACCCGGGCAAAGCCAATGTGGTGGCTGATGCACTAAGAAGGTTGTCTATGGGGAGCATAGCTCATGTTGAAGAGGGAAATAAAGAAATGGTAAAGGATATTCATAGGCTAGCTCGGTTGGGAATACAGTTGGTGGGTTCAGCCGAAGGTGGAGTAGTAATAGAAAGTGGATCAGAATCTTCCTTAGTTGTGGAAGTTAAGTCAAAACTGGATGAAGATCCCATTCTTCTTAAAATCAAGGAAGCGGTTCTCAGAAAGGAGGTTGAGGCTTTCTCCAAAGGGGGAGATGGTATGCTCCGTTATCAGGGCAGATTGTGCGTACCGGACGTCAGTGACCTAAGATAGCAGATATTGGCTGAAGCACACAGCTCAAGTTACTCTATCCACTCTGGTGCTACTAAAATGTACCGCGATCTACGAGATATTTACTGGTGGAACAGCATGAAGAGAGATATTGCTGAATTTGTAGCTAAGTGCCCGAACTGCTAGCAAATCAAGGTAGAGCATCACAGACCGGGAGGTATGACCCAGAATATCAGCATACCCACATGGAAATGGGAAGAAATAAATATGGATTTTATTACGGGTCTACCTCGAACACGTCGACAACATGACTCCATCTGGGTAGTAGTAGATCGGATGATTAAGTCATCACATATCCTCCCAGTCAAAATGACAAATTCAGCTGAGGACTATGCTAGACTTTATATCTGAGAGTTGGTTAGACTTCATGGGGTGCCATTATCCATTATCTCAAATAGAGGTACTCAGTTCACCTCGCATTTCTGGAAGTCTTTTCAGAAGGGACTTGGCACCCAGGTCAAGCTCAACATAGCTTTTCACCCGCAGAAAAATAGGAAAGGTGAGCGTACTATTCATACCTTAGAAGATATGCTGAGAGTGTACGTGATCAATTTCAAGGGCAGTTGGGATGACCATTTGCCTCTTATCTAGTTTTCATACAACAACTACCACTCCATTATCACGATGGCCCCGTTTGAGGCATTGTATGGTAGGAGGTGCAGATCTCCCATTGGGTGGTTTGAAGTGGGTGAAGCGACTATTATCGGGCCAACTCGATTCATGAAGTTATGCAGAAGGTACAGCTTATCATAGAGAGATTGAAAAAAGCTCAAAGTTGTCAGAAATCTTATGCTGATGTGAAGAGAAGAGAATTGGAGTTTGTTGTGGATGACTGGGTCTATCTAAAAATTTAGCCCATGAAAGGGGTGATGAGGTTATGGAAGAAGGGAAAGCACATTCCTAGATATGTAGGACCTTATATAATTTTGAAATGAATTAGCAAGGTAGCTTATGAGCTGGAGTTACCTTCAAAGTTATCCCAGTGCACCCTGTATTCCATGTGTCACTTTTGAAGAAATGCATCGGAGATCCAACTTCAGTTGTGCTATTAGACAATGTAGAAATAAAGGATAGTCTCTCATACGAGGAGGTCCCAGTCTAAATCCTTAACCGTCAAATTCATAAACTGAGGAACAACAAAATAGCTTCAGTCAAGGTCTTATGGAGAAATCAGCAGTTGGAGGGAGCTATGTGGGAGGCCGAAGAAGATATGATGGCCAAATACCCACACTTATTTTCTAACGGCTTTGTTACAGCATGAAATATTGATTCTGTACTAGAACTCGATTTAGCTTCATGTTCAGATCATGTAATCAAGTTTATTTTACGTTTATGGATGTATGTATGAAAGGTAAATTCAGTTCAGTTATGTATTTTGAAATGGAGGTAGTCGTTCTGTTAGTTTTGAATTTAAATGATCAATATTTGAAAATTTTAATTGTTATTCTCTATCTTCCTGTGTGTTTTCCAACATTCGAGGACGAATGTTCTCAAGGGGGATATATTATAATGCATCAAAAACTCGAAGGTTAGATCCGGGACTTAAAATAGAAAATTTGTAGAAAACCAAAAAATCTAGCACCATTCACATAACGGGTCATTAAGTGACTTGTTAGAGGTGCCCACGGGGCCGGGGAGGAAGTATTGAGTTTTGGGAAAGTGACACCCCACGGAAGACCTAACAAGTCATGATTAGTCCCCACAATTCATTAAGTTAGTCATGGGGAGGGGAAAACGAAAGTATAGAGAGGTGGAGGCAGTGTACTTGACGAAAGGACCCCACAATTCATGGTCAGTCACCACGAGTCTTGAGGTAAGTCGTGATAAGCTAGGGGAGAATTTTCTGAGAGCGAGGTAGTGTACCTAATGAATGGTGACCACGACTCGTGGTCACCAGCAATGAGTCGTGAAGTCATTCGTTACCAGCCCTAGACGACTAATAGACACTGTACTTAACGGATGATGCCACGAGTCGTGGCCTAGGGTAACGAGTCGTAAGGACCATCTGACAGTTTTTCCCTGAAAATTTTCAAGGGTCTTATAGTAATTTCCAACCTCCCTAAACTCGAAACTACATCTTTTTAGACATAATTTCAGACCTATTAGTGGGAATGGACGGTCTTTTTCCTCATTCTCCATGTGGGTTCTTAGAAAGCATCGAAGAGTTTCTCTCAAGAACATTCATGGTAAGGTCCAGGGTTCTTCATCCATTGTAGAAATTCAAGTTCCTCCTAAAGGGAATTCTTAGACAGGTATGTAGGAATTCAACATGGGGATTGTTCTTCCCTTGCGTCCCCTAAAATTCTTCCTCAGTTCACTATCAATTCTAGCCTAGAATTTTTGATTGTGAAGATATAGCAATCTGATCTTGTTTATTTTTTGAGGAATATTATTCTATGATAATATTTGATGTTTTACACCAATTTGTAATTAAAATAATGTTTGTTCCGTTGAATATGAATTTTTAGCCCTAACTCTTGAAAATAGAAACTAGAATCCTACATAAGTATTGATTCTGGAAATTGCTTGAATCTTTTAGAGTTAGGGGATTTTATAATATTTGTATGTGTTAGAAACTCAGTCAAATATATGTTAAACAATTTCAGTCAGAAAGTTTATATATTCAGAAACTGGGCTGAGAATTTCAGTCAGAATGTTAAAAAATTCTCAACCCAGTCTTAGAATAAGTAGTTAGGCTCAGTTTCATCTCTATCAGTTTAGATCAGTTCAGTACAGTATTTTAGACTCAAAACTTTCAGACTTAGTGTATGTCTTTAACCTTTAGACAGGGTCATCTCGGCCATCTCAGTCTATTACAGTTATTCAACTTAATATATCAGTTGGTCATTGCTTGTCATTTTTCAGTTTAGTATTTTATATTCAGTTATGTTTTCTCCTTCTTACTTAGTACATTCAAAGTGCTGATGCATACTTTTATGTTGTATCAATTCATGATACAGTCGCAGGTTGTCAAACTCAGCGTCGTTAGTCGCCGCCGTTCAGACCCTCCTCAGCAGCAGAAGTGTGAGTCCTCATCCTTCGAGGACGTCATTTCATTATTTCAGTTTTCCCTTATTACTTCCAGTTAGACTTAGAGTTATTTGGGGGGGCTTGTCCCAACAACTCCTCAGTTAGATGGCTTTCAGACACAGATGTGGTTTTTAGACTATCAGTATTGTTCAGATGTCTTACACTTTAAGATTTGGACTTACGTTCATAAATATTTTATGTTATTATTTCAAAGCTTCCGCAATGTACGTTTTACTCAGAATACCAGCGTATGATAGACTAGGGGTTGAATTGGGGTTACTTGTGACTCCAAGTACCGTGTTCCGTCCAGGGTGTAGACTTGGGGCATGACACAATAGAACAAAAATAAAACACAAGTCTATGAAACCTATACTAAAGTCTAAAAAGCTATACAACTGACATAATATATAGATAGGGCCCCGACCTACCACATTACTTGGCTCCAAATAGACGTGGATCTCACCAATCAACAGCTGAAGTATTGAACAAGTGCCTAGTTGGGTGGTTTGCTACCATGTGCGTCTAATCTTGCAATAAGAAATACAGTGGCCCCGGGCCAAGGGGCGTGACTACAAAATCAACAGTACTAGTATGCAAGGCAAACTGAATAACAGGACATAATTTAAAGACTTATAAGATAGAGACAGGAAATATGACCTACAAGAGCTACCTGAAACTGAAGACAGAATATTACATAATCTTGAGTTGTTATACTTAAAGTCTTTTAGATCTGATTACTTAACTTACTTTAAGTCTCATATTTACTTGCTGCTTTTTATTTTTTGAAAATAACATATAATAAAATTATAACATTCTGGGGTCATATCCTTTAAGATGAAACAAACAAATGGCCACTTATGGGGGCATAGTAATAATAGCCACTTCTAGGGGCTTAGTAACAATAGCCACTTCTAGGAGCTTAGTAACAAATGGCTACTTCTGGAGGCCTAGTAACAATAGAAGCTTTGGAGGCTTAGTAACAATAGTCACTTCTAAGGGCTTAGTAACAATAGCTACTACCAGGGGCTTTGTAAAAAATGACCACTCTGGGGGCATAATAATTGATAGCCACATTGGGGGTTAAAGCATACTTTGAATATAATGTAAATGAGCCAAGAAAGTCATATTGTAACCAAATTAATTAAGCGTTTTAAATTTATTTTCTCTTATCTTCTTAAGTGGGTCAATCATGCATTACTAAGCTTGTTATACAATAAATGATTCATCAATCTTGTTCTACTATAGGCACATTACTAACTGAATCTTAACATCGTTAAATGAAGGAACATATAGCAATTCAATCTAGTATTAAGGGAAACTCAATTGAAGCATATAAGACCCGATTATGTAACTTGAACAATTTAATTAAGAATGAGGAAGCAAGCTACTTATTGAAGATTATAAAATTAAAAGAATCTTAACTCATGTAATCTATGCTCTTATAAACTCATATGAGAACCATGTGACATGGATCGTGGCTTAACAGCAAAAGAGGTTCTAGACTTAAATACCTCACTTTTGAATTTTGAAAAAAATAGAACAAGTAAATCAATCCTTTGGGACTTTAAGCTACATAAATAAGGTATAATGAGAACAATATTACCAACTAATCACAATGTAGATGTCGCAAAGCAGCAACTAAATGAGTAACATACAACAAGCCCGCACAACACTTAAATACTAGGTGTATCACCATACTTTTCATTTTTCAACTTCAAAATAACTCCTTAATCCTCTTATTAAACTCTCTTACTTCCATAATAAATAAAAACACAAAAATAGCACCTAAACAGTCCGCAATTCCCTCAATATTACAATATCTTAGTAAACTCACAACTTCAGATCAATCATCCCATAAGTTATTAACAAACCAATCTATAATTCTTCACCTAAACTTATATATCAAGAGAGATGAGAATGAGTAGAACCTTACCTAACTTGTAAAGAATTTTATAATCTTTTTTTTATACTACTCTTAGAAACATGAACTTCTATTTCAACTATACCAAAGAGGAGAGGAAAATTATATAACTTGCAAGAGTAAATGGGCAGTTAGTTAGGAAAAGAGAGGCTTTCTTACTCTTTCAACATAACCAACATACTATCTTATCTTTTCATAGAAGAAATGAGAAAAAAATAAGAAACTTTACTTAACTAAACTTGGAGAACTTCAAGAACCCTAAAGAGAGAAAGAGGGACAGCAATTCGGGAGAAGAAGAAGAGAGACTTTGTGTGTTGAATGTAATACCCGAAAGCCCTAAGATCATACCCTAGAGTTGTAACAGAGAAAATAGGATTTTCTGCACCATGTCACAGGACAAGTCGTCCAGTCACCTGTCGGGATGACCACGAGTCGTTAAGTGATTCGTGGTGAGGAGTTTGACCTAGTTGGAAATTTTATGTTTGGGGTGACCACGAGTGTGACCACGAGTTGTGGTCAGCCCCATGATTGGTTAAGTCACCGTGGTCAAGGATGGTTGAAGAAAGAGGAAGAATAGGCAGTGCACCTAACGGATTGGTCACCACGACTCTTTGGGTGCACCACAAGTCGTGGTGACCCCCAGGGAGTTCTGGCAGTGAGGATAATGAGAGGTGACCACGAGTCATGGTCACTAGTAATGAATCTTAGGGTGCCTTGTGGTGATAACCTAGATGAAATTTCTAGTGGAGGCAATGGATGAAGACCACGAGTCGTGGCCATGGACAACGACTTGTCAGTCCCTCGTTGGGACTGGAAATCTGTTTTTCCCTATGAATTTGATAAGGGATTTTCCGTAATTTCTATGATCCTAAGGCCTAAAGTATGTCATTATAAGCTCTGAATAGTGAGTCTTAAGAAGGGTAAGTTCATTCTAGGCTCATTCACATTCATGCATGCAAGTTTAGGGGTCTAAAGAGGTTTTCAAGCCTACGTCATCAAAGTTCTTCCCCAAGTCTTCATTGCGCAATAAAGGAAGTGTAGAATTCATATCCCTTCAGGTATTTAAGGTTATGAATGGGTGCAATAGTCCACACCCATGCCAAATTCCCTCTCAATTCATGAAAATTCTAATTGTTGAATCTTTGTGGTTTTTACCAAATGTGTGAATTCTCCAAGTATTGATCATGGGTACGATCCAAACATGTTTATGATTTTTTTTATGATATATGAAATGATTTTGTGTCTATTTTAAATATAAGTTTATAGATTTGTTTTTTAAATCCAACTATGCCCAATTATGAATGTTTATGAAAAGTCAAGATGCGATTTCATGATGATCTTGATCTTAACTAGCCCAATTATGATTTATGCATTATGGTTCGATATCTCTCAAGTACTTATCATGAATTTATGAAATGTCAAGTTTATACATGTTTAAAAGTACGCATGGATTTCATGATTTACGGATTTATGACTCTTGGCCAATTCATGGGCCCTTGTTTATGGCTAAACATGTATTTTAAATGGGGATCAATGATGATGTTATTTATTTGTCCGTGAACTTCATGGATGATGTTACAGTTACTATACGAGCCTAATGTGCATGTTTTGGGGAGCAGTGTCTAGCACCGAGTAGCCGGACGTTCAAAGGACTATGCCGGTGTCTTAGAACTACGTTCCACCATAGGTTTATTTATAAATATTTCAACATTAATGGATCCCCACTTCGTGATATCACATACTACACATCCCTTGCCTAGCAAGCCTGGGACGACTCTGCCCACTTGAGTGAGATAGTTGGGGCATCATGTAAGGCTCTACCATGATGGTGTCGGTTGTGATGAGTCCTCCCATTTTTTCTCATGATTTATGCATGGTTATGTTTATGCACTTTGGCTCAAGTCATGTTTAATAAGGACTTTCTCTTGTGATTATGAACATGACTGATTTACAAATGTTTTGAAAATCTTGAGCCCTATGTTTACATTATGATATTTACGTTATGAACAAGTTGTCCTACTTTGAACTCTTATGTATTTTTAATTGTCCTTCAATTCATAATACAGGCTCCGATATTTAGACTCAGCCTCGTTGCTAGCCAACCGTCCAAAGTAGCATAACCAGTCTTAGTTGGTGAGTCATCATCTCCCGAGGACCATTCCTTATCAATTATCTTTACATTTTCAATTTCAAACTTAGAGAATTAGTTGGGGTCTTGTCCTATAAACTCGTCAGAAGTAGAGTCTTTTCAGACATAGATTATATTTAGCTTCAGACTTGCATTGTATGATCAGATTTCATGTTATGTTCAGACTTCCGCTATGTTTATTATGTCGATCTTCCATTTTTATTGATTGAGTTAGAAGTTATGTTCATGACATGGGTCAACTTGGAGCCACTCGGGGTTCCTTGTCCCATGTCTCGATCTAGGCCTTTATTCAGGTCGTGACAAACTTGATATCAGAGCATTAGGTTTTGAAGTATCCTAAGTTGTCTGAAAGCTGTGTTAAGTAGAGTCTTTTTCATGGGTGTGAAGCGCGCCACACATATGATGAAGAGGCTACGAGACATTTAGGAAATGTTCCCCTCTTTCATGGTCTATGTCATGTGGTGAAATGTCTCTCTGTCCTTCTAACTCGTGTTATTCGTGATTATAGAATCATGCCTCCCTGCAGAGTTAATGGAAGGAGAAATGGAAACGGAAATGGACACGAGGGTGGCAATGGATACGGACACCAGTAGGCCCCACCGGTCCATGTGGAGCATATACCTGAGCCGGTTGCCCACGCAGAGTTTAGGGCAACCATCCAGATGATAGCTCAGGCCATGACTGCCCAAGTCAATCAGCAAGCAGTAACGCATGTCCCTTAGAATGGTAATGCAGCGGCGGCGCGAGTTAGAGACTTTTTGAGGATGAACCCTCTCGAGTTCCCTTTATTGAAGGTGGACGAGGATCCATATGAGTTTATCTATGAGATCTGAAGATCACCCAGATCATGGGGGTGACTGGAGAGGAGTGTGCCGACCTAGCCTTATATTAGCTAAAAGGGGGTGTGCATATTTGGTTCAAGCAGTGGAAAGATAGTCGGATAGTGGGAGCATGTCCCGTTGGTTGGGAGGAGTTTCATATTTCATTTCTAGATCGGTTCTTCCCTCGTGAGATGAGGGAGATTAATGCAGTGAAGTTCGTGAACCTAAAGCAAAGGAAGATTACAATCCAGGAGTATACTTTGGAGTTCACTCGTTTGTCCAGGTATTCCCCAGAGCTAGTGGCTGATTAGAAGGCATGGGTGAGTAGGTTTGTACATGGGGTGGTGGACTACCTGGACAAGGATTGTAGGACCGCAATGCTTCATTGGGATATTTACTTTCTCTAGATAGTTTTGGACGCCTAGCAGATGGAGGCAGTGCATCTGAGAGAGAGAGAGAGGCCAAGAGGGCCAGGACAGACAGTTATGGGTTCTCTCTGTAGAGATCGGGAGGCGAACATTGCCAACAGTCGCATCATAGGTCATTAGCTTCAGCACCATCATCAGTTAGCGTCCCATACATACCTAGAGGTGGCTAGAGGATTAGGGCCTCATGTTAGAGGGACCAGAGGAGCATGCAGATAGAGTGCACCTTTTTGGCCTGCGAGAAGTGTGGCGAAAGTCATACAGGAGAGTTCTTGTTGGGAACAGATATCTTTTATGGGTGTGGTAGATCCGACCACATGCGCCGAGAATGTCCCTTGGCTAGACAAGGTGATGGTAGAGGCTGTGCTCAGACTACCAAATCAGTAGCAACACTAGCACGCCCAGCCCAGTAGGGTGCATCCACTAGTGGAGGTGGTAGCCAATGCCAAAATAGGTTTTATGCCCTTGTCTCCCTCTAGGAGTAGGAGACTTCACCAGATATGGTTACGAGTATGTCATGAGTATTCCATCTTGATGTATATGCATTGTTAGATCCAAGGGCTACTTTTTCTTTTATGACGCCCTATGTCGCTAGTAGTTTCGGAGTCAGAATCAAAATCTTATCAGAACCCTCCTCAGTCTCTACTCCAGTGGGTGATTAATTGTAGCGAGACGGGTGTATAGAAATTTCCCGGTCATAGTCCTTCAGAAAGTCACCTCAACGGATTTAGTAGAGTTAGCCATTACCAATTTTGATGTTATTCTCAACATGGATTGGTTTTGCATGCTATGCCTCAGTTAATTGTAGAACCCGGGAAGTAGAGTTCATATTTCTAGGTGAGGCAATCCTAGAGTGGAAGGGTAGTTTATCTATGCCTGTAGGTCATTTCTTTTTCTACCTTAAGTCCAGAAAGATGATCTCCAAGGGTTGTGTGTACCATCTAGTTAGGGATAAGGATGCTACGTCCAAGATCCTGACGATCTAGTCCATTCCAGTAGTATATGAATATCCATAAGTATTCCCATATGTTTAACCGGGAATCCCTCCCGAGTGGGAGATTAATTTTGGCATTGAATTTCTTCCCAATACGCAGCCTATATCTATTCCTCCTTACAGAATGGTATCATGCGAGTTAAAGGAGTTGAAGGAGCAGTTGAAAGACCAATTGGACAAGGGTTTCATCAGACCTAGCAAATCGCCATGGGGTACACCAGTTCTCTTTGTCCGAAACAAAGATGGTTCTCTTCATATGTGTATTGATTATCGGCAATTGAAAAAGGTCACCATCAAGAACAGGTATCCACTCCCCAGAATTGATAATTTGTTTGACTAGATTCAGGGTGCTAAGTGCTTTTCGCAAATAGATCTTAGATTCGGATACCATCAGCTCAGGGTTCGGGAGAGTGACATCCCGAAGACAGCCTTCAAGACTCGGTAAGGTCATTACAAGTTAGTTATGTCTTTTGGACTAACGAATGCTCCTTCAACTTTTATTGATTTGATGAATAGGGTGTTCAAGCAGTACTTGGATATGTTCATGATTGTATTCATAGATGACATCCTGATGTACTCTCGGAGTGAAGAGGAGCATGCCGCTCATTTGAGGGTGGTACTACAGTCTCTCAAGGATCGCCAATTATATACTAAATTCAGCAAGTGCAAGTTTTGATAGAATTCAGTGACATTTTGGGGCCATGTGGTGTCAAGTGAGGGTATAAAAGTGGACTCCCAAAAGATAGAAGCGGTAAAGAATTGTCCTAGACCGGTGAATCCTTCGGATATTAGGAGTTTGTTGGGCTTATCTAGTTATTATTGGAGGTTTGTTTGAGGGTTTTTCATCTATTGCAGCTCCATTAACCAAATTGACCAAAAAGAAAGTGAAGTTCCAATGGTCGGAGGCTTGTGAAAGGAGCTTTCAGGAGTTGAAGACTCGACTCGCCTCAGCAGCAGTGTTAACCCTACCCAAGGGTACCAATGGGTTTGTGGTGTATTGTGATGCTTCAAGGATCAACACAAGAAGGTTATAGCATATGCCTCCATACAGCTAAAGGTTCATGAGAAGAATTACCCGACCCGTGATCTTGAATTGCGCAGGTGGTATTTTCCTTGAAGATTTGGAGACACTATTTGTACGGGGTCCATGTAGATGTGTTTACAGACCACAAGAGCCTACAATATGTTTTTACCAATAAGGATCTAAATCTATGCCAAAGGAGGTGGTTGGAGCTACTCAAGGATTATGATATGAGTGTCCTTTACCATCCGGACAAGGCTAATGTGGTAGCATACGCTCTTAGTAGGCTTTCTATGGAGAGTGTGTCCCATATAGATGAGGGGAGGAAGGAGCTGTTGAAGGATGTGCATCGGCTTGCACGGTTGGGAGTTTGCTTGGTTGACTCAACCAATGGTGGAGTTATTGTTCAGAATGGGTCAGAATCATCCTTGGTGACTTGATGTGAAAGCTACACAAGACAAGGATCCTGTTTTGGTAAAGTTGAAGGAAGCCATTCAGAATCAGAAGGTAGAGGTCTTCTCCAAAGTGGGAGATGGTTGCTTCGATATAAGGGTCTCTTGTATGTTCCGGATGTTGTTGATTTGAGAGATTGGATGTTGTATGAGGCTCACGATTCCAAATATTCCATACATCCAGGTGCCACCAAGATGTACCGTGACCGACGGGAAGTCTATTGGTCGAATGGTATTAAGAAGGACATTGTAGAATTTGTGGCTAAGTGTCCAAATTGTCAGCAAGTGATGGTTGAGCATAAAAGATCGAGAGGTGTGCTTCAAGACATCAGTATACCCACATGGAAGTGGGAGGATATTAATATGTACTTCATCATAGAGTTTCCTCACACTCATCGATAGTATGACTCCATTTTGGTGGTCATGGATAGGTTGACCAAAGTCACTTTTTTTATACCGATCAAAACTACTGATGCAATGAAGAATTATGCCAAACTATACATTCTAGAGCTGGTTCGGTTGCATGGAGTTCCCTTGTCCATCATATTAGATAGAGGTACTCAGTTTACCTCCCAGTTTTTGAGATCGTTTCAAAAGGGACTTGGTACTCAGGTCAAGCTCAGTACAACATTTCACCCGCAAACAGATGGTAAGGCAGAGTGGACTATTCAGACTCTCGAGGACATGTTGAGAGTGTGTGTGATTGACTTCAAGGGTAGTTGGGATGATCATTTGCCTCTCATTGAGTTTGCATATAACAACAACTATCATTCCAGCATTTAGATGGCTTCATTTGAGGCTCTCTATGGGCGGAGGTGTAGATTGCCTATTGGTTGGTTTGAAGTCGGTGAAGTTGCGATGAAAGGGCCAGATTCAGTCCATGAGGCCATGAGAAATTTCAGCTCATATGGGACAGGTTGAAAACAACTCAGAGTCGCCAAAAGTCCTACGCGGATATGAGAAGGAGAGAACTTGAGTTTGAAGTTGATGATTGGGTGTTTCTAAAGGTATCTCCCATGAAGGGAGTGATGAGATTTGGAAAGAAGAGGAAACTCAGTCCCCATTATGTTGGCTCATACAGAATTGTGAAACGGGTTGGCAAGGTAGCATATGAGTTGGAGTTGCCCTCAGATCTAGCCTCAGTCCATCCAGTTTTCTATGTGTCGCTCTTAAAGAAGTGTTTGGGTGATCCAGCTCTAGTTGTTCCGGTGGATAGTGCCGGTGTGAAAGACAACCTTAGTTATGAAGAGGTTCCAGTGGATATATTGGGTCGGCAAGTTAGTAAGCTAAGAAACAAAAAAGTAGCTTCATTTAACATTTAATGGAGGAATCAACATGTTGAGGGAGCTACGCGGGAAGCAGAAGCAGATATGATGGCTAAATACCCACATCTATTCCCTACCGGCTCAATTCTAGCTTGAGGTATCAGTTTTTCCCTAAAACTCTATTTAGTTTCATGTTCAGTTCATGTGTCCCAGTTTTTTTTATTTCAAAGCATGTATGTATGATTCGTGAATTTAGTTCAGTCATGTAGTTCAAATCAGAGTCAGTCACTCCATCAGTTTCAGCATGTATGTTCAGTTTTTGAGTATGATGATTACATTTCTATACTTTTCTATATGATTTTCAACATTCAAGGATGAATGTTCCCGGGGGGAGATATTGTAATACCTCGAAATCCCTAAGATCAGACCCGGGAGTTGAAACGGAGAAAATAGGATTTTCTACACCAGGTCACAGGACGAGTCGTCTATTCACCCGTCAGGATAACCACGATTCGTTAAGTGACTTGTGGTGAGGAGTTGGACCAAGTTGGAAATTTTAAATTTTGGGTGACCACGAGTTGTGGTCAGCCCCACGATTGGTTAAGTCACTCGTGGTCAAGGATGGTTGAAGGAAGAATAAGAATGGGCAGTGTACCTAACGGATTGGTCACCACGGCTCATTGGGTGCACCATGAGTGGTGGTGACCGCCCGGGAGTTTCTGGCAGTGAGGATAATGAGAGGTGACCAAGAGTTGTGCTCAGTGGTAATGAATCGTAGGGTGCCCCGTGGTGAAAACCTAGATGAAATTTCCAGTGGACGTAATGGATGAAGACCACAAGTCGTGGCCATGGACAACGACTCATCCAGTCCCTCATTGGGACTAGCAGTTTATTTTTCCTACGAGTTTATTAAGGGCTTTTCCATAATTCCGATGATCCTAAGGCCTAAACTACGCCATTTTAAGCTCTGAATAGTGAGTCTTAAGAAGGGTAAGTTCATTCTAAGCTCATTCACATTCATGCATGCAAGTTTAGGGGTCTAAAGAGGTTATCAAGCCTAGGTCATCAAGGTTCTTCCCCAAGTCTTCATTGGGCAATCAAGGAAGTGTAGAATTCAGATCCCTTCAGGTATTTAAGGTTATGAATGGGTGCAATAGTCCACACCCATGCCAAATTCCCTCTCCATTCATGAAAATTCTAATTGTTAAATCTATGGGGTTTTACCCAATGTGTGAATTCTCCAAGTATTGATCATGGGTACGATCCAAACATGTTTCTAATGTTGTTTTATTATATATGGGATGATTTTGTGACTATTTTAAATATAAGTTTATAGATTTGATTTTTAAATCCAACTATGCCCAATTATGAATATTTATGAAAAGTCAAGCTGTGATTTCATGATGATCTTGATCTTAACTAGCCCAATTATGATTTATGCTTTATGATTCGATGTCTCTCAAGTGCATGTCATGAATTTATGAAATGCCAAGTTTATACATGTTTAAAAGTACGCATGGATTTCATGATTTACGGATTTATGACTCTTGGCCAATTCATGGGCCCTTTGTTCACGGCTAAACATTTATTTTAAATGGGGATCAATGATGATGTTATTTATTCGGCCATGAACTTTATGAATGATGTTACGGTTACTATACGAGCCTAATGTGCATGTTTTTGGGAGCGATGCCTAGCACTGAGTAGCCTAGCGTTCAAAGGACTACGCTGGTGTCTCAGAACTACGGGCCACAATAGGTTTATTTATATATATTCCAATATTAATGGATCCCACTTCGTGATATCACATACTTCATGTCCCTTTCCCAGCAAGCCTGGGACGACTCTGCCCACTCGAGTGAGATAGTTGGGGCATCATGTAAGGCTCTACCATGATGGTGTCAGTTATGACGAGTCCTCCCATTTTTCTTCATGATTTATGCATGGTTATGTTTATGCACTTTTGCTCAAGTCATGTTTAATAAGGCTTTTCTTTTATGATTATGAACACGACTGATTTACAAATGTTTTGAAAACCTTGAGCCCTATATTTATATTATGATATTTACGTTATGATTATGTTGTCCTACTCTCATGATGTATTTTTAACTGTCCTTTTTACTTACCTTGCATACTCGGTACATTTCATATATTGACCGCATACTTTATGCTGTATCATTTCATGATACAGGCTTCGATATTCAGACTCAGCCTCGTTGCTAGCTAGCTGTCCAAAGTAGCATATCCAGTCTTAGTTCGTGAGTCCTCATCTCCCAAGGACCATTCCTTATCAGTTATCTTTACATTTTCAGATTCAAACTTAGAGAGTTAGTTGGGGTCTTGTCCCATAAACTCATCAAAAATAGAGGCTTTTCAGACATAGATTATATTTAGCTTCAAACTTGCATTGTATGATCAGATTTCATGTTATGTTCAGACTTCTGCTATGTTTATTATGTTGATCTTCCATTTTTATTTATTGAGTTAGAAGTTATGTTTATGACATAGGTCGACTTGGAGCCTCTCGAGGTTCTTTGTCACGTGTCTCGATCTGGACCTATGTTCAAGTTGTGACATTGAAACTTTCTGGAAAATGCTAAATGTTTAAGTGATAATTTAGCTCAAATATAATTCCTTTAAAGGGGTCACTTTGGCCTTCACTTTTGGACCCAATTTTGGGTCAAGTTGGGTCAAACATTTTGGGCCAAATTTTCTCAAATTATGGGCTTACTTTGAGCCGATTTTTAGCCTCCATTTGGTCCATCTTTTGGGCTGATTTTTAAGCTAATTTTGGGCTAACATATTATCAAGTATGTGATGCACCTTCTTTTCCCTATAAGAACCTCAAAAGTCCAAGTAGGTGATGCAGTTACCTAACTTAAACTGGGCTCCTTTTGGGCCTTAATTCAGTTGGACTTTTTTGGAAAAATGTGGTATCACTTTGTTGGGCCAACTTTAATTTTTATTTGCGAAAATTCCATTAATACATATAGGTGTTTTTCCTACTTTACCCTCTAAACTTTGTCTACTTTGCTTAAGTCGGTGATGCATTAACTCGTCGTTATAGGCTTAACTAGGTAAGCAAGCACAAGACTTACTTTACCCTATTTTTCCAAATCTTAATCTCCTCACTTACTTAACAAATATGTATATTTGTATTTATCAATCTATAGGATCAAATACCATTTTGTCATCCTGTGTTTAAATACTTTCATCGATATTAGCTTAGTCGTATATGTGTTGAAAAGCACGGGGTATTATAGGAGAAGGGCTTTTATGACCATTATTATATATATACCGATCTGAGTATCGGTTATCCTATATGGAAGATATTATATCACACATGTTGTGATTCAAAAATTGTTTTTGCGTGTGAAACTGG